>PVKM010003323.1:0-58439 GCA_004027735.1 Carollia perspicillata
TTGGGTTCTCTAAGCCCGGGTTCCTCAGCTGCAACACAACCAAAGCAGTGTAGTATCAGCCTGGGCCCCTATATCTCGCCACCCTGGCAAGTGGCCACCCTGGCAAGTGCATGGCAAGGGAAATGGTCACAAACATGATACTCATGCTGCTTGTCGTACTTTGTAATAAAGTTCTGTATCATGTCTTCTTCCAGCAACCATAAAACAAGTTTTTTTACTAGCTTACAAGAAGGGTGTAATTTTAGGCCCTTTACAGTTCTCGAGGTGAAAGTCAGTGAACTTGAAGATAAATCATTAGAAAATATCCATTTTGCATAACAAAGACAGAAAAATTGAAGAAAAAGAAAAGAACAGAATTTAGAGACCTGTGAGGCAATATAAAAAATTTTAACATTCATGTTATTGGTATCCTAGAAAGAGCAGTACAGAAAAATATTTCAAGAAATGATGGCTAAACAGGAACAAGTATAAAAGACACATGAATAAAAACTGGGGGGGGAGTGAAAATGGAGGGGAGGGCTGGGATGGGAGTAAAAGACAGAAAACTGTACTTGAACAATTAAAATAAAATTTTTTAAAATTTTATTTAAAAAAATAAAAAAATGATTAAAAAAAGAAATAATGGCTAAAAACTCCACAAATTTAGTGAAAGACATAAATTTTGATTCAGGAACAAGCAAAATCTAAATAGGACAACTTCAGAGGGTACCAATTGCAGCCATATCATAAAAAAGACTGAAAAACAAAGATTGAAAATTAAGAGACTTGAAGCAGCTAAAGAAAAAATAAATTATATTTAGAGAAAGAGAAGGGTTGTATATATTTCTCACCAGAAATCAGAATTACTGTTTTTGTTTCATTTGGATGGAACACCCAGAAGTGGAATTGCTGGGTCAGGTGACAGATCTACGAGCACTTTTAATTTTTCGAGGACTACTCCATACTGTTGTCCATAGTAGCTTCACAAATTTACAATCCCATGGACAATTCATGAGGATTCCCTTTCCTCCACACCCTCACCAGCACTTTTTATTCGTTGATTTATTCTGACAGGTGTGAGGTGATATCACGTTGTGGTTTTAATTTGCAATTCCCTGTTAATAATGTTGAATATCTTTTCATGTCTGTTGGTCATCTGCATGTCCTCTTGGGAGAAATGTCTGTCTAGGTCTTCTGCCCATTTTTTAATTGGACTTTTTGGTTTTTCTTTTATCTTTGTTTTGGTGTTATGTTGTGTGAGTTCCTTATGTATTTTAGATATTAACCCTTTATTAACTATATCATTTGTGCATATTTTCTTCTGTTCAGTGAGTTGTCTTTTTGTTTTGTTGATATCTTTCACTGTGCAAAAACTTTTTAGTTTGATGTAGTCCCATTTGTTTATTTTTTCTTTTGATTCCTTTGCTTAAGGAGATATATCCAAAAAGATATTGCTAAGAATTGTGTCAGAGTTTACTGCCAGTGTTTTCTCTTAGGAGTTTTATGGTCTCAGGTCTAACATTTAAATCTTTAATCCATTTTGAGTTTATTTTTGTACATGGTTTAAGAAAGTGGTCTCATTTTGTTGTTGTTGCTTTACGTTGGGTTGGCCAAAGAGTCCATTTAGTTTTTTTCGTAAAAGACACATTTTTCATTTTCACCAGTAACTTTATTGATTTGGATATTTCAGTATGTTGGCTACCTCCCACGTGGTGTAATGTTGATCATTCTCAATTTATGTCGTGATTGATTGCTATCAACTTAACTGATGTACCTACCCAACTATGGAGCATCATCCAGCATGAAACTTTCAGCATGAAACTTCACAAAACACTTTTGACACATTGGATCAGTCACGATACCTTCTCCATACATTGCACAAATCTTTTTTTGCATTTCAGTAGTGTTTTTACCTTTCTTGAAATAATAAAGCATAATATGCTGAAAATGCTGCTTATTTACTTCCATCTCCAGTGTTAAAATGACAACACAAAAATTCACCATTTTTGATAACTTTTTTTAAGTGTACACTCATATGACAGCTGTCACAATACAGACTAACAAATTGTGTTGAATGAAGTTAAAGACAACTAAGCATAACTGGAGCCATCTTAGGGAAAAAACTAAATGAACTTTTTGACCAACCCTATGTGTGTGTGTGTATTCAGTTTTGCCACCACCACTTATTGAAGAGGCTGTCTTGACCCTTTACATGTCCTTGCCTCCTTTGTCATAGATTAATTGACTATATAAGTGGGGATTATTTTGGGGCTTTCTACTCTATTTCATTAATCTATGTGTATCTATCTGTTTTTATGCCAGTATCATACTGTAGACTTGTAGTATAGTTTGATGTCAAGGAGGATGATACCTCCCACTTTGTCCTTTCTCATGCTTTCTTTAGTTATTCAGGTTCTTTTGTGGTTCCATATAAATTTGAGGATTAGTAGTTTTAATTAGGAGAAGAACACACTGGTATTTTAATAGGGATTGCGTTGACTCTGTATATTATTGTTTTAGGTAGTAAGGACATTTTAATAATATTAGTTCTTCCAATTGATGAGCAAGGTGTGCATTCCACTTACTTGTATCTTGTTCAGTTTCTTTCTTCAGTGTGTTACAGTTTTCAGAGTACAAGTGTTTCACCTCTTTGGTTAAATTTATTCCAAGGTGTTTCATACTGTGTGATGCAATTGTAAATTTGATTGTTTTCTTAATTTCTTTTTCTGATTGTTCATTATTGGTGTATAGAAACACTACAGATTTCTGTGTATTTCATGTCTGCAACTTTACTAAGGTCATTTATTCTAATAGTTTTTTGGAGTCTAGGGTGTTCTGTATATACCATCGTGTCATCTGCAAGTAATGAGAGTTTTATTTCTTTCTTCCCGATTTGAATGCTTTTTATTTCTTTATATTGTCTGAATACTGTGGCTAGGACTTGATACCATGTTGAAAAGAAGTGGTGTTTAGTGGGCATCTTTGTCTTGTTCCCCATGTTAGAGGAAGGCTTTCACCTTTTCACTATTGGATATGTTTGGCATAAATGGACTTTATTATATGTAGATATATTTGACATAAATGGACTTTATTATATGTAGATATATTCCTTCTATACCAACTTGTTGAGAGATTATGTCATAAAAGGATGTCAAATTTTTCATGCTTTTTCTACATTAGTTGAGATGATCATATGATGTTTATTCTTTGTTTTGTTAATGTAATGTATTGCATTGATTTACAGATATTGGACCTTCCTTGCACCCCTGAGATGAATCCCATTTGTTTATAGTATGTAATCTATGTAATGTTGTTGATTTAAGTTTGTTAATATTGTTGAGAATTTTTGCATCTATGTTCACCAAGTGTATTGGCCTATAATTTTCTTTTTTTGTAAGGTTTTTATCTAGTTTTGGTGTCAAGGTAAAGCTGGCTTTGTAGAAAGAGTTTGTAAGTATTCCTTTGCACATTTTTTTCATCCTCACCGGAGGACATTTTGTTTTTGTTGCTTTTGGGGGGGAGAGAGAGAAACATTGATGCAAGAAAGAAGCATCAGTTGGTTGCCTCCCATTGGGGATCGTGTGCCTAGACTGGGATCAAACCTGCAGCCTAGATAATATGCCCTGCCTGGGAATTGAACCTGCAACCTTTCAGTTAGGGGATAATGCCCCAGCTAACTGAGCCACACTGGCTAGGACTGCAAATTTTTGAAATAGTTTAAAAAAGGATGGGCGTTAGTTCTTTGAACATTGGTAGATTTCACTTGTGAAGCCATCTGGTCCTGGAGTTTTATTTGTTGTGCATTTTTTTTATTATTACTGCTTCAGTTTCATTGCTAGTAATTGGTCTGTTTAGGTTTAGTATTTCTTCCTGGTTCAGTCATATACTTCTAGAAATTTATCCACCTGTTTTAGATTATTGAATTTGTTGTTCATAGTATTCTTTACTGATGTTTTGTATTTCTGTGGTGGTGTTTGTAAATTGTCTTCCTTTCATTTACAATTTTATGTAATTGGGCACTCTATTTTTTCCTTGATGAATTTTACTGAAGGTTTATTTTATTTGTCTTTTCAAAGAACTAGCTCTTAATTTTATTAATCTTTTCTATTATTTTTAAAATTTCTACTTTGTTTATTTCTGTTTTGATCGTTACTATTTCCTTCTGTTTATTTTGGGTTTTGTTCTTTTGCTATAAACTTCCCTTAGAACTAATGTCTTTTGCTGCATCCTATTACTTCTGAAAAGTTGTGTTTTCATTTTTGTTATTTTCAAGATAGTTTTTTAAAAATTTGTTTGATTTTTCCCTTTGATCCATTGATTGCATGCTATATAGTCTCCACATGCAGAGTGGCAAAAGTAGATTTACAGTTCTTTGTATGGAAAATAATGCAGTAATCAGTAAATAATAATACAAGAATAAACTCTTTTTTGCATACTCACAACTGTGAACCTACTTTTGCCCCACCCTGCACTTGTGTTTTTTCCAGTTTTCTTCCTGTAATTGATTTCTAGTTGCATGCCATTGTGTTTGGAAAAGATGCTTGATATGATTTGTCTTCTTGAATTTATTGAAGCTTATTTTGTTCTATGTGTACTGGGAAAAAAATGTGTATTCTGCAGTTTTAGGATTAAATGTTCTATAAATGCCTATTAAGTCAATCCTGTCTAATGTGATGTTTAAGGCCATTATTTCCTAATTAATTTTCTGTCTGGATGATCTGTCCATTGATGCGTGGTATGAAAATCCCTTACTGTTATTGTATTACTGCATATTCCTCTCTTTTTGTCTATTAATAATTATTTTATATATTTCCTATGAGGGTTTTATTTGATGCTAGCTGTCTCATCACTGCAGCTGTCTTGTAGTTAGCAACTACTTCTGGCCTCAGGAGGGCCAGGTGAGACAATGTAGGGGAAGGGGGAGAATTTTCCCTCTATGTTTTGGAGGTTGCAGGGGCCTTGATGTTATAGCCCAAAAGACAGTTGTTTTTGCAGTCATTGCTGCACAAACACCTAGTGTAGTTCTCAATTGGCACCATCCTCAGGAAAAGCTGGAAGAAAAAAGAAGAAAAGAATTTGTAAAATTCACCCACATGAGGATAATATTTCATATTTTGGGCTTTTACCTTCAGGTTTTTTATTTTTGTATTCTGTCTACAACTTTTAGTGTTAAACAGTGGGAAAAACAGGCTCTAGTGGGCTACTTTAATCTTGGTTGGAGTCTTAATCACTATTTTTATTTTTAAAAAATTTATTGAATTTATTGGGATGACGTTGGTTAATAAAATTACGTAGGTTTCAAGTATACAATTCTGTAATACATCATCTATATATCATATTGTGTGTTTACCATCAAAGCCCAGTCTCCTTCATCACGATTCCCTTTACCCTCTTCTACCTACCCTATCCCCCTTTCCCTCTGGTAATCACCATGGTGTTGTAACACTACTATTTAATTGAAGAGATATTAGCAACAACCCTGGAACTTTTTATAAAAATAATCTCTGGTATACTACCAGGTGATGATGTAGGGGAAGAAAAGAACATACATTTTTGAAAAAGTGCTAACGTCTCCTCAGTTGCATTTTATCTTGCACAGCTACATAGTTCTGATCATCCAGAGCCTGTGCTCCAGGCAAAGGAGCCAGTAGTGTTCCCTTCTACCATCGCTTCTTTATTCAGAGGCCACTGCCTCCATACTGCTTTCTATCCAGTGGAGAACAACTCTTGGACTCACTAGTAAACTGAAAGGGACTCAGAGATTCAGGGGTGGAGTCCAAGCAGCCTTTAGTGAGTGACTCCTCCTTGGCCAACCTCTGAGCAGTGAGGTAGGGTACTCCAAGCTGCTGGTGGATGAGCACCCAAAGGAAGTATATGCCTCATAGCCTCTCCATTGTTGGGTGACTATGTTCGCATCATTCCCAGCCTGTCCTCCACCCTTGGGCTTTGAACTATGAGATGAGGGATTCTTTTTCTTTACACAAATACATGCTAGTTTTTCTTTTTTTTATTTTGGTGTCAGAGAGCTGTGAATACCTAAGGTATTAGCTAATATAAGCATTCAACGATAAGAATACATTATAGATTGTAATTAGTCTATGTATTATGCTATATGTTGTGTTATAATTTTTACTTTAAATAATCATATCTATTTCAAAGGATTTAAGAGGGAAAAGGTACAGCAGGTCTTCAGATAACATCATTTCATTAATCATTTGGTTATGATGTTAGTGAGAAAAAAAATCAGTTCCCAGCTGGGACCACTGTCTGTGTGGGTTTTCTCCTCCATTCCAAAGATGTACACATCAGGTTAATTGGCACGTCTGCATTGTCCCAGTCTGAATGAGTGTGGGAGTGTGTGTGAGTTCACCTTGCAATAGAAGGGCTTGTGATAGAACCCTTGAGGGAGGGCTGGTGTCAGGGTAGTTCCCACCTTGAGCCTTGATCTGCTGGGACTGACTTAGGCCACCCACAGTCCTGTTCTGGAGTAAGTGGGTTGGAAAATCAATATCCTATTTTTAAAATTATTTTTTCTTAAATATATTTACATAGTTTATATTTATTTCAGTGTTTAATATTAGAAATATTTTGAGTCTTTACTTAGAAGTTTGGTGATGTTTTTACAGCCAGAAATTTGCTGTAGGAACTTAACTCTTGTTTTATCAATTAGCTTTGGTAAATTTGGTTTCATTATATGTTGCTTCAATTAAAGTTGCAGTTTCCAAGAACTTATTGATTATATTAAGTGAGAGCTTAGTGTAGTCTCTTTTAATTATATAGATATTTATCATTTCTATTGTTTTTCCTTCATCCAGTGTTCCATCTTGTATCATTTTTCTTTAGCATAAAGAACTTGCTTTAGCATTTTTAAAGAGGTCCGTTGATGAATTATCTTATCTGTACAGTGTTTTACCTGAAACCTTATTTCACCTTTATTCTTGAATGGTATTTTTGCTGTTTATAGATTTCTGAATTGATAGTTTTTTCTTTCAGGACTTTGAAAGTTGTTCTGCTGTTTTCTAGGCTTCGTGATTTCTGATGAGAAATCTCCAGTCATTTGCATTGATGTTCCCCCTGTAAAAATATGTTGATTTTTTTTTCCTGTAGATACTTTTATTTTTCCCTGTATCTTTTATTTTCAGCAGTTTGATAATGATATATGTAGGCATATTTTTCTGTGCTTTTATCTTCTTTTGAGTTTGATGAACTTCCTGAATCTGTAAATTCTGTCACCAAATTCAGGGCTTTTCAGCTGTTATTTCCATAAATATTTCTGTAACAATTTTTCATCTCTCCTTCTTGAACTCCAGTGACATGAATATGAGACTCTTTAATATTATCCCACAGGCCCCTGAAACTTTGTTCATTTTTTCGAAACCTTGTTTTCATTGTTATTCAGTTTTTTTATCATCTTCATTTTGTTATTGAACCCTTGCTGCAAATTTTTTATTTCAGATAATTTCTTTTTCAGTTATAAAAATTTGGGGGTTGTTTTTTGTAGCTTCTCTTTCTTTACTGAGAACCTCTGTCTTTTCATTTCAAATGTTTGACCTTTACCTCATGGAGCACAGTCAGAAAAGCTTTTAAAAGTTGTTTTAACTAATACTTCCAACATGAGGGATATTTGCAAATGCAAAGAGAAAGGTGATTGAACTGGTTATACTCCTTCCTTGGAAGGTTTAGCATAGATTTTAGGAAGCTACTTGAACGATATGCAGTAAATGTTTGCTGCCTCAATTCAGGGTGAGGGAGTTTTAGCAAAAAGCAAGTCTCAAAGCAGGCTAGGTACAATGCAGGCCTGATTCCCCACGGGAGAACCAATCCATGGGTGTGGGTCCTGTGCATTGGTTCTCACTTTTCACTGGCCTTGCAAGTGGTAGCTTGCCCCACGCCATGCAGAACGGTCTCATACATTGTGTTGCTCATTATACTTCAAAGTGAAGAAGATAAAAATGGTCCCTTTTCTAAGTTAAAATGTAAATGTTTGAGGTGATGACATACTTTTAGTTTGACACTGTAACCATTTTAGAATAATAGTATTCATAATTCAAGTAGTAGTAAACCTTCCTTTTATAATAAAGCAGTACTTTGAACTTCTTACAAATCTAATATGTTTTCAAGATTCGGTTTTGTCTCATATAATCAACCTTACTATATATGCACAAAGCAATAAATTTTGTTTTTTGTTAATTATAACAAAATGACAAATTAATATCTCAAAAGGGGTGATTAGAAAGATTTCCTTTTTTAAAAATCTTAACTGACTTTTTGTTAAAACAGGAAAGATGAATAAAAATGTGTTTTTGGTTCATTCTTACCCTCAGGAGGAACTATAAATAGCTGTTCTTGTTCTTTCTCCCCTTCATATCAAGGGAATGTTCTATTTCTATAATGTATAGAGACATAATTATAACAGATAAAACATGCCAGTCCATTATCTGTTACTGTTTTTTTTTTTTCACAGTCAATTCCATCATCTCCAGAACCAATTAGTCTTCTTGCAGATGATGTTAGTGCAAACTCCAATGGTCCAAAACCTGCAGAAGTTGTGCTAGATGATGACAGAGAAGATCTTTTTGCAGGTAATTGTAACTATATTTTTTAAAATACTGGCAAATTATAGTATATATCCTGTTAGGAAGTATTCTATAAAGTAAAACTGAAATTTTGTGTATGTTAGTGGCAGCTCTTCTTGTTACCACTTAGAAGGATAAGAAATTTCCAGTTAGATAACTTTGTGAAAAATACAGACTGTTGAGAGGAGCAAAATGTGATCCTTTCTGGTTTTAAACATGTAAAAATAAATCATATATTATAATTTGGCTGTTTTGATCAGTACTTAGATTAAAAAAACTGATGGTTGTGGCATTCATACTTGAGAAATAGCAGGGATTATACTCTATAAATTACACATGGTCACAAAGCAAAATTAGACTCGATTAAAAAATCACTTAGTATATAGTCTATATATATTTAGAATCTGTTTTAATGGTTCAGTATTTACCACCTATTACATTTGGTTCACTTTTAGTTGTGTAAATTGATGTTTGAGGAATTTAATTTTGGTATGGAGTCAGGGTTTGGTGTAGTACACACTACCTTTTAAAAATTGTACTCTTCAAAACAATGTTATGCTTAAAAATTAAAATTAAGGTACCATTTAATGTTTGGATATTACAAAGCCAAATATTTCTTAGAATTAGTGACACAAAAATTTAAAATAGTAATTCTGCGCATTTAGCAGTCTAATTTACCTGAACTGGCTTTCACTGAGTTAAAATTTAATATGTCCTCAGCTTTTATAGTGTTTGAATATTCAAACCATTCTGAATTTTTATACAATTATGTTTGAATACATACTCCTTCATCACAAAGGTCCATAAATTTACTTGACTAGTGAAAAGTTTTCACTGTAACCACATGTCAACCATATATACCTCCCCCTTTTATAGTTACCTATTAACTTAGTAAAATCATAGTTAACCAAAGTCATATTTTTGTGTGTTTGTTTTCTTTCATGGACTTTTTCCAGGTTGTCCTTAAAAGTTTTTTTCATAGCATTTATGTTTTGTTCTAAAAGTTGATTCATTTCTCTGCTAACTAGATTGTATTAATCTAAAATTGTGTGTATTCCTCTTATACTATAGGGTCATACATAGAAGTTTTGGATTATCTATTTTATTAAAGAGTTTTCACCTTAAAGTCATATAATAAATTATGTTGAAGTTCTTAGCAACAAAACTGTGGGTTTGTGTATGCGAGCACAAGGAAAGGGGATTTTGAATATTTTTAGAGTGTGCAGTTTTTCAAGTGAGGACTAAACAATGATATTGATTTGCTCATTTAGCTTGTTACAAAGAATCTTTTTCATGTTTTGGTCTACATACCAGTCTATACTAAACATTGTGATTCAAATATAGTCAACATCCATGTTTGTTTTAAAAGACAGAAATGGACTAAACATTAAACATAGTCATGTTTCCCTAGTTACTTAAAAACACTTTTTATACTTTATCTTTTTTCTGAAACTCAGCTGCATTTCTTAATGACATCATGAGTTGTCTAAGACCTAATCTGGTCGTTTTTATATCAGTGAGCAAATACCACACCTGCATCTTATTTATAAAGCCTCTAAGTTGATGTTATCATTCCTCCTCCTGTGGAGGAGTGTGGTTCTAGGAAACCATAATAGAGAGTAGCAGTGTTACTGGGATGATGACAACTATTGTCCAGTAATAAGAACATTTACTTAATTTATTTCTCCTTTATCAGAGGAGAGAATACAGATATTGCTCTAGTGATTTAGAGATTTTAATTTTAAAACCGTAAAGGGATTTTATTGTATTAGCATGTATGCTAATGTGTTTTGTGTAGCATTTTAAGTACTAGTATGTCAGAAGTGGTACCAGAAAAAGTTAAAGTGTGACATGTTACCATTATTAGCTAAAAGCATTCACCAAATATGGTTGACCACAGAGTCCCTCTCCACCATTTGTTAGATCCTGCACTTAAACTCCACTGAACACACTTTAGGGAAGCTGTCCTAGAGGAGTAAGTAAGGGTAGTAAGCAAATTGCCAATATTGAAATTTACCTGGACTTTTACAACTTGTTTCTTCCAGGATACTTAGTTTATTTCACTTATATTTTCCATCAGGCAATACCAATTGTAAGTTTAATGAGTGTTTGTTTCTTTGTTTAAAAATTCTCTTGTGTATATCATATGAGTGAAATGTTACTTAGCCGACATTTGTGTTTATCCTCTAGGTATCTCTTACAAGGAAAAGTTAATCTTTATACCTTGTACCTATGGGGCATCTTGTTGAACCTTAAGGTCCAGCTTAAATTAAATTAAACTTCAGTAACTCGTGTTTTGTTACTTTATTTTTAATAAAAGAAATCATAAAAGAATTTAAGACAGACTGCATTAGCATGCTAAACCTAAGTTTGTATCCATTTATATCCATTTCCCCCTCCATATTAGTTATTTATTTAGCTTTTCTTATTTTGAGGCCACTACTGTACATGAAGTAGCCTGTCACAGTCTGTACAAAGAGTATAAAACCTGGCTTTTTAATGAAGTAAACTGTGATTGAAAAGTCATAATGACTTTGAGTAAACTGTACTGATATCTCAATAAAGTTAGTGTCTTTCATAGTTTCCTGTCTATGGTCTGTTGCCAATAACAGTACCTCTTTCACAGAATTTGGGTTTCTTTTTGTTTTGTTGGCTACTTCTTGTATAGATTAAAGATCTGTACTTCCTGGGCTTTGATACTGGTTTCTTATTTTATATTTACTGCTCATTGGTTTCATTTCTTTAATTAAAAAAAAAAGAATAAATACTAGCATTCTTAATAGCCTGAGTTGCATGTAAGATTTAAGTTTGTTATATTGGGGGACATCTGTAGTCTATTCAACATCTGTAGTTGTGTTTTTTGGGTTTTTTTTTTTTTTTTTGTCCTTCCTCTGGTTACCATAGTTTGAAAGATTTTGCTTATTTATTTTTAATGTCAAAAAATAGAGCAATACCAAATAAGTATCTCATCAAAATGAGATAACCAATAAGAGTAGATTGATGAAATTAAGTTGTTTACATGTATATGCTAACATACGTATTTCAGGTAAATATGTTATCACTGCTATGCTTTTTGAGGTGTTCAAATTAAAATGGCTCACTGACTGCCCTTTTACCTTCTCAGACCTCTAGGAATCTAAGAACCTCAGGCTAGAAACCAGAGGTCTGATCCTATTGCCCTTACAGTCCTGCCTTCCTTTTCCTGGTATCAGTGCTATAAACCAACAGAGCTGTGGGTTTCATTACAACCACTGATTGTAATTTTCATTTTTATGGCTTTGCTTTTTGCTTATGTTATTCATTTTCATGGAAGTCTACCCATTCAAATCTTTTCCAGTAGGTTTTGAAAACTTCTTGATTTTCTCTATCCTGAAGTATTGTCTGCCATCATAACTCAAATTACAGTGTTTGTTCTGTAGTTCATATGGCAATTAAATGGCTTGCAACATTCTTTTTATTGTTCACTTGGATGTTACTTGTCTTTTTATTATTATTTAATATTCCACATGCTTATGTCTTATTTTCCCACTAGATTATAAACTCCCTGAGGGCAGGTATGATATTTTACATTTCTTTGTGTTCATAATTGCATTTAGCACAATGTTACATAGCTTGTAGGTAATTTATTGATATGGTTTTAAATATATTTAATTTTAGATTTTTCAAGTGAATGAGCATTTTGAATTAAAACCTAAACACCTATTTGCTTTGTGTCATATTTGTGTATTCAACTAATATCCAGTAATCTTTAGCAGTGAATTGCTTTAGATTACTAACTTTGTAAATTTTCTCTTAACAAATTTTTAATCCCAGTTGGGATATTGCTGGGCAGCCTTCTGCCCAAAATTTGTGTTTATATGTATAAAATAATCAATGTTAGTCTGAATAAAGATTTTGAAAGGTAAGTTACCACAAGTATAAGCTGTATTACAATTCCAAACACAAATGAATGTGGAATTTTCCACATCATTGCTTTCCTGCTAGCTTCATCCCTACCACTAGATTATTATAGATAATTAAGGTGGCTTACTAGAATTCTTCCTAAAATCAACACAGTCATTGTTGGTTTTAGATTTTTGATAAATAGCTGAGGAAGGATTCATAAAATTATTTATCACAATTTAAATAACATTATTTTGGTACGTATTTGTTGGTAGTATAAAAATATTTTTATAATTAATTAACTGCTCTATAGACTACTGGGGGTTTGTTACCAATGTTCTTAACTAACTCGTTTAATTTGTTTCTAGAAGCCACAGAAGAAGTTTCACTGGACAGTCCAGAAAGGGAACCTATCCTCTCCTCTGAACCTTCTCCTGCAGTTACTCCTGTGACCCCTACTACACTCATTGCTCCCCGAATTGAATCAAAGAGTATGTCTGCTCCTGTGATATTTGATAGATCTAGGGAGGAGGTATGGAAAACTGTTTGCATTCTAAATTACTATGTAAATACTAAGCTTTTTGTTCCTCACCCAACATCACTCTCCTGTTAGATATTTCTAATCAAAGATTTTTAGACATTTTAGGAAAAGAACATTGTACTAAAGAAGTCCAGTGATTTGGCCCTGGCTGGTGTGGCTCAGTGGATTGAGTGCCAGCCTGCAAACCATGGGGTTGCCGGTTCATTTCCCAGTCAGGGCACATGCCTGGTCCTGGGTTAGGGGCATGTGAGAGGCAACCGCACATTGATGTTTTTCTCCCTCTCTTTTCTCCTTGCCTTCCCCTCTCCAAAAATAAATAAATAAATAAAATCTTTAAAAAAAAAGAAAGTCCAGCAATTTGGCTTCTGATTTTATCCCCGCCATTTTTTAACTCAGTAATTTGGGCAAATCACTTTCCTTCTTACGTCAAAGAGTTTGTCGTTTGTGATCTTAAAATGGTGTGTGCCTCTCAGGGTTCCTATGTTGGTCAAATAAGGTAGTGTATGAAAGTGCTTTGAAAACTTAATACAATAAAGTGATATTTTGAGTAACTTTATTATATAAAAGCATACAGTTAATGTTAGTGGTTATGTTGGCAGGTGGAAGACGGGTTCTGACTGGAGAAAAAGCAAAGCATAAGAGGGCCTTCTGGGGTATAATAATAGTGTTTGTTCCTTGATGTAGGTTTTATTTACAAAGGTGTTCACTTTGTGAAAGTTATTGATCTATACTTAGGATTTATATACTTCATGTATGCTGCATTTCAAATATGGCTTACTTTTAAAAAATTTGTACAAGAGGACAACATCGAAGTAAGAAGATTATAGTTTTAAAAAACTAACTTTCCTTTTAGATAGTCTTAGACAGTCAATATTGCTTTAAAATTTAGCGATATTTAAGAATTTCTTTGTTTCTTGAATAACAAAACTTTCCTGCAGAGTTGCTATTAGAAATGCTTATTTAAAATGCCATTAAAAATGCTCCTCTGTAGTCTTATAGGTTATTATTTTTCCTACTTACTGCTTTTTTTAGCTATATAGTGCTTTCATTGGCTTTAAGAACATGTGTTTACTAGATAATTAAATCAGATGCTAAAGCTGCTTATTGGAATAATAATTTTTACAAGTATGTAGTAATCTACTGGCAGAAGTAATGACTCCCTGCTGGTTATTAAAAGATAGAGATACAGCCCTGACCAGTGTGGCTCAGTTGGTTGGATATTGTCCCACAAAGCAAAAGGTTGCTGGTTCGATTCCTTGTCATGGCACGTGCCTGAGTTGTGGGTTCCATCTGAGGCTGGGGTGTGTCTGACAGGCAGCTGATGGATGTTTCTCTCTTGCATCAATGTTTCTCTTCCTCTTTCTCTCTCCCTCCTTTCCCTCTCTCTGAAAAGAAAATAAATAAAATCTGTAAAGAAGAGGATAGATATACAACTTTGAAAAATGCTACTATTAAGCATAATTAAGGAGCTACTATTTTAATAATCTGAGTCTGAAGATTTGATACATATTACAAAAATATTTACAGTATGTCTACAGAAGACTAAAATTCTTTTTCCACATATGAGGAGTTGTAAGAACTCAAGATTTTGTGTTACTTTTTCAAATGATCCTTTTCCTGTTGTCTTTGGGTGTGTGTTTTTACATAGTCAAGAAATATGAGAGCTTTTATTTTTTTAGAAATGGAATACTGAATGGCTTCTTAAATTGATTGATGTGACCATGACCCTAGTAAAAGTTAAATGGTAAAAATTATAGTGATTAATGTTATGACAATAATATAAATTGGAATCTGTAACACCAAAAAATATATTTTTTAGATTGAAGAAGAAACAAATGGAGATGTTTTTGATATAGAGATTGGTGTATCAGATCCAGAGAAAGTTGGTGAGTCAATATTTATTATATTTTGTACTTTAATTCTTTTTGATAATAAACTTGGTTGTTAATGTGCTGTTTTGTCTTTACTAAATGCATTATTACTGTATTAAAATGGTACCTGCATTTTTAAGCTCATGGGGGATTTTTGTTTATTTTATTTTGTTTTTTTCTAGCTTTATTGAGATACAGTTGACAAATAAAAATTGTATATATTTAGGATGTACAATGGGATGATTTAATGTGTATACACATTATGAAATTACCACAGTTTAATCAGCGCATTACCTCACGTAGTTACTGTGTATGTGTGTGTGTGTGTGTGTGTGTGTGTAGTTAAGCTTCTGTTTTTTAATAGCATTGTTTGACTTTTCTTATAGGTGATGGCATGAATGCTTACATGGCATATAGAGTAACAACAAAGGTGAGCCTGTTGCTCCTTTAAAAATATTGAGCCTTCACTATGTATAGCACAAAGATGATCAAGTTGTAAGTGATCCCTGCATTTAGCAAGATGACCATCCAGGAAAGATAGCAAATACATTATTACAATGAACTGTGAGGTGTTTGGTAGGTAAAGTAGAGTATTCTTTGAGAGCATGCAGGAAGGGACCTAATATAGACAAAGGTAGGAGCAGTGACTGGGGGAGGTTGTGAGGGGGAGAAAGGTGAATGCATGTTCCAGGCCAAGGAATTTGCTCTGTGTAAAAGCTAGAAGTCATGAAAGCATTGTGCCTTCTAGGACCTGCAAGAAGTGGTACCTGATTGAATTGTTTGGCAGTAAGCTTCCTATATTCTGAACATCAACCTTAAGGAATTTGAACTTCATCCTGAGGATAATGGAGAGTCATTGAAGAGGTTCAAACAAAAGTGTGGGAGAATTACATTTTTGCTTTAGAAAGATCTCTCTGACTCAGTATGAATTCGGAGTATCAATGTAGTGGTCAGGATTTCTAGTTAAGAGGCCATTGCAATTCTTAAAAGGATTGTAGCCCTTCAAAGAGAGTCTGTATCAATTTTAACTGTGAGAAGTAATACTTTATACTATGGAATTGGTTCTCAGGGTGAGCAAAATAAATGGCTTCTTGAGTTGTGTAGGAGTTAGAATCAATAAGGCTTGGATGTAAGGAATGAGAAAGGAGAGACTGCCTAAGTTACCGAGTGGAGGAACTTTGTGGTGCTTGGGGCGGTCCTGGAGAAAAGGCAACACAACTGGAGAAACACAGTGTGGACATTGAGGAGATTTGTTAATTCATTGAAGAGATATTTATTAAACACTAACCATGAAGTCAGACTCTTTTCTAAGCACTAGGGTAAAATGGTAATCAAGATAGCCACGTGTCCTTCCCTTGTGGAACTGTGTACCTGCAGGGGAAAATATGGTGAATTTGAGGTGGCAGTGAGATTTGAGTGGAGGTGTACCTTGAACATTTTGAGATGTTGGACTGAAACTGAGGAGATCTGGATCAGAGATGAGATTTAAGAGTCATTACCATAAATATATGCAGAGACAGTGAGCTGAATCAAAGGATGGCAAAAAGTAAATATTTTCTGTCCTCAAGTTTCCATAAAAATACCTATGATTTAGGTTTTTTCATTTGTTAGCAATCGGTATACCACATTAGTTAACTACCCGGATTTTTTTGTAAGGTATACCAATGTGTATACATACATGTATGTTCACAATTATGTATGACATTAACTTTGGAATAATTGCTTAGTATACAGAATTTGAAATACCTCTTTTTCACTTGTAGACTTCTCTTTCGATGTTCAGTAAGAGTGAATTTTCAGTTAAAAGAAGATTTAGTGACTTTCTTGGTTTGCACAGCAAGTTAGCAAGCAAGTATTTACATGTCGGTTATATTGTGCCACCAGCTCCAGAAAAGAGTATAGTAGGTAAGTACGAATAAAAAAAGACAAAACAACTTTGTTACTGTTACTGTATAGCTTTGTAGATTCCCTGATCATAATGACATAGTGTCTAGAGATACGGAAGTTGAATATTCCATTTATGACAGTTATTTATCAACCGAAGACTGTATAGCTTTTTAGTTTTATTTTCTAACACCTGAGGATTTTGATTTATATAAAACAATTATGTTAAATATTGGGTCAGAATTTGCCAAATTGAAAACCCTAACTGTGTAGAGTCAAAAGAGTGCCATGTTACTGAGTAACACTCAGAGGATGTTTAATATTATTAGCATATTAATAATGTTTTCTAAAGGATAGAGGTATTTGGCTCTCAGCTGTATGTCATCCACAAAGAAGATATGATCTAGACTCACTCAGATAGGAGCTATTTAAACTACTTATTTTGTACCTCAATTTAATATTTAAAAACATTGCTACTTATACAAGTAATAAAGGCTTAGTTAAGAATATGCAGTAAATAAATTACAATAGAGGAGAACCTCCATTGTCTCACCATTAAGACATCTGTCATTTCTTAAAATTCTGTAGTATATTTTTTCCAGTCTTTTCAGTCACAGATTTTTATTTACCTTGCTTTAATAATCTTATATATAAGATTATTATTCTGAAAAAATCCTAAGGTGAATTTTTTTGATCTTTAAATTATTGTACTTGTAACATTTTGTTTGCAGAACAATTTTATCCTATCCTTCATGATTTTGAAACTTGATATATTTGAATGGATTTGTCATTTTTTTTAAATTCAAAAACCTTGTTGTCAATTCTTTAGCTTCCTGGTCTTAAGACTTACATTCTTCAAATTTATTGAGAATTGTAAAGAGCTTTTGCTTGTGTGGGCTATATCAATATTTACTATATTAGAATGTTTAAAAATTATATTTATTAATTCTTTAAAAAATAAACTCACTACCTGTTAACAAGTAAAATTTTGTGAAAATAAAATCAATAAGAGTACCTTGCTCTTTTGTTTTTGTTTTACACTTTTGCAAATTTCTTTAATTTCTGGCTTAACAGAAGATAGCTACATTCTCCTATCTGCTTTTGCACCCAATTTGTTGTGATATAACACATCATACAATCTTCGTAAAACTTCACTGAGTTTCTATGAAAGAATGAGAGTAAAAAAGACAAATAATTGCTTAATACTATTATGAAAATAAAACTTTTGTGCAGTACCATCCTTCCCTCCAAAAAAAAGTCTCTGAAACCTTCCAGGTGTTCTTGACCATACTTTGAGAATTGCTGATCTGGTTAGTATTCTTATGTCTTTCTTTAAACTACCACAGCGGTATCTTTTGGCATATTGTTATCTATGTAGGGAACTTAAGTTTTATCTGTTATAAATTTATTATTAATATCCTTTTTTCTTTGACTTTAAGTTGTACAATTATTTTTATATATCAAAAGGAAAAAAACATTATATCTCTTATTTTGCTGGCTAGATATGATAGTGTAGTCTTTAAACATTAACCAAAAAGAAAAGATTCAAAAACTAAATTTTCATGCTCAAGTTCATTGTATTTTAAACTAATATTTTGCCTCAGATGTCTTCAACCTTCCACAAATGATTGCAGACTAATAAATAGAACATATAAATTCAAAATAGAAGAAACTTAAGTCCTTAGACAGGGGTCTCCAACCTGCGGCCCAACACAAAAATCATAAATTTACTTAAAACATTATGAGGGTTTTTTTTGTGATTACCTGCCACAAAGTATTTAATATGTGACCCCAAACAACTCTTCAATGTGGTGCAGACACTCCAAAAGGTTGGACACCCCTGCGTGAGAGAATTCTCTTCTGATACTGATTCTGACAGCCTTCAAAGGGTAGTAGGGCACAGTAACACAGTTATATTCATATTGTTCATAGATATGACCAGGATAGAACATTAAATTGTAAGACTGTCACTTAAATTATAGGCATAATTAACATTCATCGACTGTTTACTCTGCTAAAGCACTGTGCTACGTAATTAATGTGCATTCTCATTTAATCCTCATAGTGACTTTAGGAAGTTAACTTACTATTGTCTTTATTTAATGATAAGGAAGCTAATGTTCATCAAGGTTATGTATCATGCCCCATATCATACGGCTACTAAGAGGCAGAGCTGAGCTCTAAATGCTGACCAGCCATCTTACTCTAGAGCTTCGACTCTTAATCACTGTTCTAGTCTGCTTTTAAGTTTTGTATTTTTTATGATTATGGTTTGTTTTTATTTTTTATATAAAACAGAAAACCTTCAGGTTTTTAAAAACAATCTAATTCACTTCCGGACAAGATGTAGGCACAGGTAGATACACTTCACCTCCTTGCACAACCAAAAGAAGGACAACAACAAATATTAAAGCAAAGACCAACCAGAACTGCCAGAAAATCAAACTGTATGGAAGTCTGACAACCCAGGAACTTTCTGACAAGAAGAAACATTCATCCAGACTGGTAGGAAGGGCGGAGACAGGCAGCTGGAGTAGAGAGGATGCCCAGCAAGGTGGTGGCTGGAGGACTGGGCAGGCGAGGTAGCAGCTGGCAGTCCCACGTTTGTGTCCAGATAAACCAGGAACAACAACTGGGGAGCAAGATAGACCACACAACCCAGAGTTCCAGTGCAGGAAAAGAAAGTCTCAAAAACCTCTGTCTGTAAAAACCTGCAGGAGAAACTCTCAGCCTCACAGGAGAGTTTGCTGGAGAAAGACACAGGGTCCTAGAATGTACACAAGCCCACCCACCCAGGAATCAGCACCAAAGGGGCCCAATTTGCTCGGTTGGTTGTGGGTAATGGGGGAAGTGACTGAAAGCAGGTCAAGAGCTGAGCAAGTGGCACTGTTTGCTCTTTGATCCCTCCCAATACCTAAGGTTCTGCCCCTTGCTAAGTAACAGGCACTCCAAGACAAAGAAATATGGCCCAAATGAAAGAGCAGATCAGAACTCCAGAAAAAATACAACTAAGCAATGAAGAGATAGTCAACCTATCAGATGCAGAGTTCAAAACACTGTAGTCAGGATGCTCACAGAAGTGGCTGAGTATGGTCACAAAAGAGAGGAAGAAGTAAAAGCTATGCAAAGTGAAATAAAGGAAATTGTACAGGGAACCAACAGTGACAAGAAGGAAACTGGGACTCAAATCAACAGTTTGGACCAGAAGGAAGAAACAAACATTCAACCAGAACAGAACGAAGAAACAAAAATTCAAAAAAATGAGGAGAGTCTTAGGAACCTATGGGACTACTCGAAACGTTCCAACATCCAAATCATAGGGGTGCCAGCAGGAGAAGAGGAAGACCAAGGAATTGAAAACTTATTTGAACAACTAATGAAGGAAAATTTCCCCAGTCTGGTAAAAGAAATAGACTTCCAGGAAGTCCAGGAAGCTCAGAGAGTCCCAAAGAAGTTGGACCCAAGGAAGCATATACCAAGGCGCATCATAATTACACCACCCAAGATTAAAAATGAGAGAATCCTAAAAGCAGCAAGAAAAAAGAAGACAGTTTACCTACAAAGCAAGTTCCCATAATACTGTCAGCTGATTTCTCAAAAAGAAACCTTACACGCAAGAAGGGGCTGGAAAGAAGTATTTAAAGTCATGAAAGGCAAGGACCTACTTCCAAGATTATTCTATCCAGCAAAGCTATCATTTAGAATGGAAGGGCAGATGAAGTGCTTCCCAGATAAGGTCAAGTTAAAGGAGTTCATCATCACCAAACCCTTATTATATGAAATGTCGAAGGGACTTACCAGAGAAACATATAAAAAATACGAGCAGTAAAATGAGAACAAACTCACAACTATTAACAACTGAACTAAAAAATAAAACAAAACCAAAAAAAAAACTAAGCGAACAACTAGAAGAGGAACAGAATAACAGAAATGGACATCACATGAAGGGTTATCAGTGGGGAGGAGGGAGAATGGGGGAAAAGGTACAGGGAATGAGAAGCATAAATTGTAGGTAAAAAATAGACAGGGGAAGGTAAGAATAGTATAGAAAATTGAGAAGCCGAAGAACTTATATGTATGGTTGTACCTAAGGATATGAACTAAGGGAGGGAATACTGGTGGGGGGGAGGTGCGTGGCGGAGGTGGATAAAGGGGAGAAATGGACAGCTGTTAAGAGCATAATCAATAAAATATACTTAAAAATAAAAATCTAATATTATGTGATTGCAGAATTTTCTAATACACATTTGAGGATTAAGTTGTTTTAAAATTATTTATTTATATACCACTTTATTCTAGAAAGGATTTGAAGCAACTACATATAATGCAGCTTTATTTTAAAAATATAAATAAAGAAATTGGCAGGAAAAACAATTAGAGTCAAATATTAAGATGAAGCCAGTGTAAAGTTTTTTCAAATTGTGTACATGAAGTCTGAACAGTTACTAAAGGTGGGTAACAAATTGATCTCTCAGCTTCCTGGTAGCCAACCAAGTAGAAAAGCAGTTATTTAAAAATGTTGTTCGTAGAATTGTTCATCAAATTTTTTAAATAAAAATATATTTTCTAAGAAAGATTTAAAATATGGAGGTTCTTTTAATTACATACTCAGAAGTTTCAAATAACAAACACTGATAATGGGGAGGTGGAGTAAAACTAATAACTTCTTTGCTGGAAAGCTATAACTAGCACTGAAGGAAGAGGAGTCTTCATTAGCACATAATGGTTACTATGCTTTTGTAGAACCTTAGTTGACTTAAAAACACTGTTTCACTAAGCTTTTAGAAAAGAGCAGCAAAGTTGAACATTTAAGAGGTAACTGGTCACTGTAAGGCTTTTAAAAGATTTTTTACAATGGCCTATACACGTTACCTCTAGGAAATAGCATGAGCAGAAGAATCTTGAAATAAAAGCAAAAAATATGTCTTGGTAGGGTTTTTTTTTTTCCAGAAAAGCAGAATATGTGAAATAATTAACATCTCACATTTCATAGTCCATTTAGGGTAGGTGTTTGAGTTTTCTTTTTCAAATGATTGTATTTCAGAGGAATTAAGTTAAATGGACCGTTCATAGGTGTTATACATTTATATGTTTATTCATCAGGTATACCAACCTGAATTAGAATTACATGGTTTTATATAACCCATTTTAATGACTTTATTGAGATGTAATCACATGCTATACAGTTCATCCATTTAAGTGTGTAGCTCAATGGCTTTTAGTATATCAGAGTTATACATCACCACTCTGTATAACAGAGTTATACAGAGTTAGTACATCACCACATCATTTTGGAATATTTTTATTGCCCTGTTGCTATCTTAATTTCCCCAGGCCCCAGTCATAGGCAATCACAAATTTAATTTCTTTCTCTATAAACTGCCTATTCTGGACATTTCATAGGAAGGCCGTCATATACATCAGGTGGTTTGTGACAAGCTTTTTTACTTAGTCTAATATTTTCAAAGTTCATGCATGCTATAGCACATAGCCAGTACTTTATTTCTACAGAATCAATTTTTGAAAGGAAAAAGAAGAAAAGAAAGGAAAATCTTTGGTCTTCTGTATTAGTGTGAAAATTGAAATTGCCAGTACAAAAATTATTTACATGACTTTTACTTTTAAATTTGAAGAGTTCTAGATGTCTCTTTGAAAGAAATTGTTTCAATTATTATAAAAGCTAGGATAAATAAATAGGAACATGTTCTTAGAATCTGCAAGAGATAATGTTTAGAAAATTAATGGATTATACTTATTTTTATTTTTCTTGCCCCCAAGAAAAAGAACCTTAATTATTGCTAATAAGAATTGAAAATATTAATTGCACTTAAATTTATTAATTTGAATTCCATTGAAATATAAACACATTTTAATTTATCAGGAGTCTAATATATAACAGATGAGAAATCCAAAAGTTTTAGATCAGAAAACTACAGACACAGCTCAACTTCTGCTTACTTTATAAGTACTTACCAAGTAAAGTTATATATAATGAGTTTTAATTTCTCAGAAGTATGATACTGATTGTACATTTAGAAGCTTTTGTCAAGTTCAGATTTAAAGTATATTTTAAATTAGAAATGATGACAACAGACTTTCATAATAATATAAAATTATCATAAGTCTCATTCAATTTTTTCAAAGGCATGACCAAGGTCAAAGTGGGTAAAGAAGATTTATCATCCACTGAATTTGTGGAAAAACGGAGAGCAGCTCTTGAAAGGTAATTGTAGACAGTTCTGCTTTATTACTTTCATGTCTGTACTTAAGTAATACAAGTCTAATTCCATTAAATGATACAACTATATATTAATGATTAATTTCTTTCAAAATACCACTTGATGACTTACGTCACGAGTGCTTTAAACTTTATTAAGAAGATTTCTTCTTTAAACAACACAATACTGTATGCTTGTTCTGCTTGTATTTATTCTTGCATTAACAATCTTTCAGCATACCACCTGTTCTTGTATCATTGTTACAAGCACCAATATAAAGGCATGTATTAATTAAGAATAGAATTATGTCGTAGTTGTAGTCAACAAGAGAAGTAAGAAAAAAGAAAACCTGAGTCTTGTGAATGGGGGGAAGGGTTAATAAAAAATATTTATATAAATATAATACCTCTTTAGTATTATTTAGGTTCTTAGGAAATCATACTTGATGTACTATGTTAGATAATTTGGCTAATTGTAGTTCATCTAAATTAATTTTTTCTTTGAATTATTACAGGGTAAGATTATTAAATACACTGAAAATTAGGTTTGTTCTCCCATCATTAATTTCATAGCGTTGATTTTGACTTGAGTGTACAAAAGTATTAGTGACTGCTTGAGTTGACTGTGTGTTTAAAGACTAACATATATGCTCTACCTTCCTTTAACTACTTGACTCAACACATTCCTGTAGCTTTTAAGACTTGTCTTCATTGTGGCTGACTTCTAAAAGTAGATTGGATGGGAGGATTCCCACTTCCAGAATCTTAACATTTATTATTTCCTTGCTATGCTGAAAATGTGAGAAAATAATTTTGAAACTATCCAACTTTTAGAACATACATACATAACATTACCTAAAGTTAAAGTATTTTCTAATTTCATAGATTTTTAAATTTTCATTGAATTTTGCTTATTTTAATTGAATACTTTGGCTTAAAATCAGTGATTGGGGTAGGGGGGAATAAAAGAGATTTAGCGAGTAGTATCATCTTCAGGGTACAAATTAATTTGAATACTATTTTTAAGGCAACTTAGTTCTCAGTTTTAATAGTAAATCATTTAAATTATAAGAAAATGCTACAGTAAAGTCAGGTTTGAACAATTGCAGTGAGAAAAGATAAAGGATATGCAGTTTAAAATCTTAAATTAGTGAAGACTTAAAAAGATGAGATTGTGTCTGTGAGAATCAGCAATTACTCATGAAAAGGATTTAAATTGCATCAAGAGATGTTTAGGTTTGGTATTAGAACTGCGTCTGTTGTAAAAGAGGTTATAGACTGAATATTTTCAAGAATGAAAGTAGATAATGCTCTGCCTTGATTTTGCTTAGTCCTTCCTGAAAGTACAACCATGACCCTTTGAGAAACCTTTCAAGTCCTATTTTTCTATGAGTAAATTTGAAATATTTCGGATGGCATGCTTGATAAGGAACTTAATGAAGATTTATTGTACCAAGCACATATAATTTGGTTCTACATTCACCTTTCTTGTAACTTGAATGCATTGCATTGTACTTACCATACCTTCGTGCAGTATGAAACGCTGAGGAGGGTTTTAAGGAAATATTGAAACCTAACCTAGTGTATATGTGAAGACAATTTTCTTTACTGATAAATGTTATTTTTAAATACTATTTTAGTGGACTTTGCAGTAGTGAAAGAAAAGAAACAGTGTACTACTGAGGGGAAAGTTTATTGTCCATTAGAAAAGATGACTGAAGAAAATATAGGTGTTAAGGTATAGGAACAAAGGAACTGGAATGAATTTTCTAAGTGATTTTTCTGTGGCATTTCTTAAAATTGAAATGTTAGAACAGGCATATTTGTGGAATACCCATCCTCATTGAACCTGGTGGGTCAGGGAAGTACTTCTTTTTGTGTATACCATAATATTCATTTACACACTTGTTTGTTCAATTTAGAGAATCCAGATGACTATCTTTGAAAAAGGATAAACATCTGGTATTAAAGTATAGGAAGAGTGGTTAAGAACCCGAGTACTTCCCTCTGTCACACTCAGTGATTTAAGCAGAAACTACTTCTATTAAGAGTATCTCTAAGATCGCTCACTTGATTTTCTTGAGAGTGCTTCACATCTTACTTTAAGATCATATTGAGTCTATTTTATAGGTAAGGATATACTTCTGCAAATATAAACGGAGTGATACAGAGTAGCATGATACAGTGTGCACATTTAGAATCCTCTGTCTGTTGAAGCCTGCACTGCACTCTACGAGCACACTTTGCGTGACCTTAGGCAAGTTATTTAACTTCATTCTTTATCTCTAAGATGTAAGTGTATCAGTTTAGAATGTGTTCATTCCAAGTACGTGAAACCCCACTGGAGAGGCCTGAACAGTAAGTGTAGGTTGATAATCCACTCTTTCGTATCAGGAAGTTTGGAGAGTAGGCACAGGTTTAGGATTATCTAATTCATCAGGAAATCCTATTGCTTCCTTCTGGTATCTGGAATACAGCTATTTCTCACCAGTCCTCTTCTAGTCCAGATGCTTCAGTTGACTGGCGTAGGCTCCTAATTCTCCGTTTCCATCCTTGCACTTCTACACGTGTACTCTTTTTTTAAATACTTTTTTATTTTTCAATTACAGTGGACATACAGTATATTAGTTTCAAAAGTACTCTACTGTTTTTCAGTATGACAGCCAAAATCATACTTTGAAATCATAAATCAGATTATATCAATACCCACCCCCATTTCACTCAATAAAAGCCATAGTCTTTAAAATGGCCTGCAATGTCTTACCTGATGTGCACTGCTCACTCTGTTACCTGTTCCATCTCACACCCTCCTTGATCACTCTGCTTAGGCCACACTGACATTTTTGCTGCCCTTCAGAGATCCAGGCAGTCTTCCACCTTAGGGTTTTTCCCTGTCCTCTCCCATTGCCTAGACAGCTGTTGTTCCCAGTTACCTGCATGGCTAATTCCCTTACCTCTTTCAAGTTAAAATGTCCAAACCTTTCCATTGAAACCTGTTCTGATTATTGGCTTCACTTAGACCTATTCTATTTCAATTGCCACCAACCGCACCTTACATACTTGATTCCGTTTGCTCTACTGCTCTTTCCTTTTTTCCATGGCATTTGCCACCTTGCCTCATACTACGTAATTTACATACTTAGTACACTTACAGTTTATTATCCGTCTTCTTTGATTAAAATACAATCTCCACTAGGGAAGGGTCTTGTTTTCTTTTGTTCACTGACACATTCTGAGTCCTCAGAACAATGACTGGTATGTGGTAAATGCTCAATAAATATTTGTTGAGTGAATAGTTCTATGTCATCAAACAATGAGGTTCTTTTTGCCTATTTTATTCTCTTATTATTAGTATGGTGCTTGAATTTCAAGCAAGGAAATATTTTTTTAACTATGTTCCTGTCAAGCATTTTGTATAACTTTATTTTGTTTTGTTTCTAGGTAAATAAATAGGAACTTGAAAGCCCTAAGTAATTCTTCTAAATTTAACAGTATCCTTTTGTTAGAGCAAATCTGAAAACTAACTACTGACCCACCTCTTGTTGAGTCTGGTACTTTTCATTGACTTCATTGCATCTGTCATTTCTCTCCTCCTTCAGTGCTCCTGTTCCTTCCCATACTCCTTCCCACGCGTTTTCCCACATGCTTTTCCTCCTTTTGTTCTGTATCCTTCCTTTATATATCAAAAACCCTCCCTTGCCCTAATTCTGAATCGGTGTATGTTTACCAATATTAATTTTAAAATTCCTTTCATGTTTCTGTTCTTAATTTTAACATTCTGCAAGCTTAATACTTTTGTTTTTAATGGCGAGTTGCTCTTTACTTTCATGTAACAATTAAAAGGAAGAAAAATTTTATTGTTTATTTCTAGAATATCATTTGCTAAAATTGACTCCTCAGAATGCTAGTATGTGGTAGGGTGAAAAAAGGAAATCTATAGTCAATTGCGTTTTGTTAACATAGAGTTTAACAAAGTTAAGCCAGATTTATTTTCTCCAGGACTTCTCACAGCACCTAATATTTTGCTGTTCATTATGAATCTTAATGAAAGGAATATGTATATAATATGAACTCCCTTTGGAAAGCTGCTTTAAAATATAAATGGTATTAGGTGTTTTCATTTAGGTTTGAAACACTGGAACATTTCTTAAACTTTGTGTACTAGATGTTTTGCTTTCCTTCTTGTTCGTTTCACAAATGTCTGAGTGCTGGCTGTTTACCAGCTGTTTGCATTCAGGTGAACAACGTATGCAACTGCTGTGTAAGCAGCAAGCAGTCCAAACAACGAAATAACTTACCTAATAGTACTGGAGAACTTCGGTATTAAATATGTAAGTGAAATTCCGATGGGAAAAACCAACATTTCTTAAATGCCCTACTGGAGTAGCGCTCCTGCTGCATTTCTTTTTTAGCTTGATAATACAGGCAGCGAATATTTTAAATCACAGCGTACATTGTATTGCATGTATCTGTTGTAACGACTTCTTATGTGGGCTAGTGATTTAAAATGAAGTTTAATATGGTATACATTTCATTTAAATATACAAAAAAATGCCAATAAAATAATAATTTTAACCATTGGTTCGAATTTGACTTTAGAGAAAGTATTCACATTTTTGTCCCAGAAACTTTATTTTAGCATATTTTATAATCTTGTAAAAAAGCAGGAGCAGCTGTTGACTACATTTATTCCGCAGAAGTAGAATAAAGGTATATTAAATGTGAGGTAAAATATAATTGAGATATTACTTCATGTAATCTCTAATCTGGGGAAAGTGATTTTTTTTTAAAAAATGGGATTAGATGAGTAATCAAGATTTATCAATAGTGGACCTTAATTCTTTTTATGAAAGAATGGTAATGATGGATGACGGGAATATGGGGTTTTCTAGTAAGGAAGATGACTAAAAGTTGGGCTAATAGTGATTTATTTAATAATGCTGTTTTCTTTTACTTTTTATTTTTGTTTTATATGGTGTCCCATCAGACATTTATCAATAATAGCAAAACCTTAAAAATAGAAATATTAAAGAAATTTTATTCCTTGTCAAATAAGGGCCAAAGCTGATTTGATCATTTAAATCTGCTGATAAGGAAAAAAACTGTAGACTGTTCTCCATTTTGGTAATACTTAATAGTAATAAAAAAATAGTTGATGAATATACAGAGTGATGTATTTCTTGGGACTCTGAAGTAATAACTCCACCCAAAGATTAAATTATTTGACAAACTCATATGCCCTCTTATACTTTTCAGTGAGCAGTTTGGTAAATTATTTAACCTTTCCCCACTCCCACCCTCATTCCTTGCCATATCTCTTTTAATGCAAATGAATATTCAAATGATGAACAAAAAGCTTTTTAATTCATTAAATTGCTGTAAGATTCTAAATAATCATAGTGAGGCAGACTGATAGGAGGCAGACTGAAGACATCTTTTTCTGTATCTATCATTTTGTTGAAATAAGATGCTACTGATAAATAAAGGAGCAAATTTATTCTTAAATCTAGGTACCTTCAAAGAACAGTAAAGCATCCCACTTTACTCCAGGATCCTGATTTAAGGCAGTTCTTGGAAAGCTCAGAGGTATTATTTCTACTTTAAAATTTTGTTTATAAATGGCTTCACTATTTAAATTTTCCATGTAATAAGTTATATAATAGAGATGCCTAGGAAGTAAATGGATTAATAGATGGAATAAAGCAATGATTTTTTTTTTTGCTTAGTGCTTTAATTAGTTTTAATTCTTAACTAAGTTACTAGCATAATGTCTTCTTTGCATTGATAATTATAGGATTATCATTCCCTTTCTGGAAAATTTAAAACCAGATTTAAAAGATTGGCTTATGTAGTCTAATTTTCAGTGCCCTAAATTGTTGCTTAGACATCATATTGAAATAAATTTATTCAGAATACATTTTTAGAGACAGTGGAATGTGTTTCTGTCTACATTTGAATGTTCTTATTTAGGTTTTGAAATGCAAATATGTGACTTGAAAGAGCCTAAATTATTAACTATGCTGTTCTTTATATTTGAGTTTTTTGGCAGATTTTGGTCTCTTAAACAGTTTAGAGTTCTGATTGTTACCTTTTGAGATCTCCTAAAAATTTATTGAATCCCAGAATATTTTAAAAATTCAAAGTCACAGTCTTAACTGAAAAAGAGGAGATTTTTCTCAAGACTTTCTTCTTTCCTTATAAACAGTTTATTTCTGCTAGCAAACAGGTGGCCAGTGCTAAGGTGCTTGGCAATTACTTAATATATTTTGACAAACAGACTGTTGTTCCATCTAAATGTAAACGTGCCGAAGAAAAACAAATGGAAAGTCAATTTTTTAAGTTTTCCTTTGAGAATGTACAACTAGTATATTTGAAAAATTAGATCTTACTATAGAAATGCATGAGAGTGAAGAGAATACAGCCTCCTATTTTTTCTTTTCTTTTTTGGGGAGGCGGGGGACAATCCCTTTTGTGCCCAGTTAAACCTCCAGGCTTTTAACCGGTTTGTTTGCCCTTATTTGTCATTCAATTCCAGCTGCCTAGAGCAGTTAATACACAGGCTCTGAGTGGAGCAGGAATATTGAGGATGGTGAACAAGGCTGCCGACGCTGTCAACAAAATGACAATCAAGATGAATGAATCGGATGCAGTAAGAGCTGATTTTTCGACTTGAATAATGAGATGAATTAATGAGCCCAACAATTGCATTTTAAAGCTGTACAAGTAGAAAATAGGATATTAATTTGCTTATTGAGTTTAGTTCTCAACCACATCAGTTGACCACCATGGTTATCCATGGTTAATTTGTTACTTTAAAACAAGGAATGTAGCCTGCTATTGGTAACCTAATTTAAAGTAGTTTGTTCTAGCTAAATAAGCTCCATTTTTCATTTTTTTTGTTAGTGGTTTGAAGAAAAGCAGCAGCAATTTGAAAATCTGGATCAGCAACTTAGGAAACTTCATGCCCACGTTGAAGCCTTGGTCTGTCATAGAAAAGGTTTGTTTGCCTTATTATTTATTTGTTTAATGCCATGAATTAGTTGAAATAATTCATAAAAATTTTTATTAAAATGGGTATTCTGAAGTTATTATGAAAGGGAGAAAACCATAGTTTAAGAGAATGTTTTCTATCTCAACTTTGTTGTTCAATTATTTGTTCGTTCTATTTTAACCTCTAGTTTAGAAGTAGAAACATTATGAGCTGATAAAAATATATTTTAGATTATGGTTTAAAATTGTTCACTTGCTAACTCTTTGTTAATCTTTGTTATTTTCTTTAAAATATGTGTTTTGTGCCTGTATTTTCTAGAAAACTGAAATATTTTCTTCGTTTTTGAAGCATTATATTTAAAAATCTGGGTGTTTTTGTTAAAAATGTATAGAAAATTTGAGTTGTAATTTTTAAATTTCATGGTGAGTTTTCTGTTTTAGTTTTGCTTTATTTTTAAAGAAGGCTTTTGATATCAGATTTTTAAAATTCTTGATAAGTAAGTTAGTATGTGCCATTATCAGCAATACATTTTAATAAAATAATTACAAAAATCTAATTTGTTGAAAGCAGTTTATAACAGCTTTTGCCATTTGTATTATATTTCTTAGGAAATGGGCTTTAAGGTTCTTTTAGATTATTTTACACAATGCAGGGCCACAGAGCAGTCTCTAGGCAGTGTAATTGTTAGTCACACACCAGCCTGTCAACATCTGTTTTTATTTGTAGTATCTAAAGTGGTCACGTTCAAGTTTCTTTAGAAATTCTCAATATTTCACTAAGCATTGTTGCATAAAAAGAGAAAAAGAATAAGATCTATGAGAATTGTATGTACAGTTTTACCTTGCTTTCCTCTTGTTAGTTAAACAATATTATTAAAAATTATGGATATTTTTAATGATAAATAAATGTTTAAAGGCAAAGTATTATAAGTCAATTGTGCATTCTCTATGCTTTTCATGTTAAGTCTACATATATTTATATTTTTTTAAGGAATAGAGTAAGCACTTTAGGAGAGAAAGTGGGGAGGCAGGTTATTATTGTATTGTTAAACAGTTGATCTTCTGGGGATACAGGCAGTGGTTCTTCTAACTTTCAGTAGAGCTTTGAGCAATTGGCATTTATGTCCGAGGAATTTTAATGGCTGGTTGTTTTATGTAAATATTTTAAAATATAATGGGGCAGTTCGTGAACAAATAAAATTTAGAGAAAGGGTGGAAAAGTCAAAACAATATTTTAAAACTTTACTAGTGAACATTAAAAGTGAATACTTTTCTATTTCAGAGCTTTCAGCCAACACAGCTGCCTTTGCTAAAAGTGCTGCCATGTTAGGTAATTCTGAGGATCATACTGCTTTATCTAGAGCTTTGTCTCAGCTTGCAGAGGTTGAGGAGAAGATAGACCAGTTACATCAAGAACAAGCTTTTGCTGACTTTTATTTGTTTTCCGAACTACTTAGTGACTACATTCGTCTTATTGCTGCAGTGAAAGTAAGCCTTGTTTTGCAATCTTCCTTGAATTCTTCTCACTTCAGTGGTTTGCTTACAAGAGAATTTGATTATTCATAGCTTAATTTTTTTTTCCTGTGAGTTGTACAATGCAGTAGACAGAATTGATGTTTTTAAGAGGTCTGAGGAATGCCTTATTTGGCATATACATATTTACATGTACAGCTTTGCAGCTAACTGGGAGCATTTGTTTGCTCATTGTAGCACAAACTGAAACTACCTACTGGATTGTAGTATCATTAGTAAAACAATACTGAGAAGCAGGACAAAACCAGAATTGATTGTTGTGTGAATGTGTTTAATGATGGCTTTAGCATGAATTTGGTCTGTAAACATTCTGCGTATATTCCAAAATGTGTAGTCACCTGTATTTATAGATGAGATGGGATTAGATTAGTTGCTCAGTATGAACAGTATTCAGTTTCTAAATAGTTGGAAAAGTAATCATTCTAATGGAAATCAATATTACATAGTTATATACAATATTCAAATAATTAAACTGAACTGAGTATTATTTTATCTTATGTTTCAGAAGATACCTTAAGATCTTGTTTTTGAATTATTGTTATGAACATTAGTTGTAGAATGAAAGAAAAGTAAAATTTACCTTTTACTTTGAATTCAAGCATCTAGAAAGTTCCTTGCTTTCTAATGCAAAATTCTTTCAGCTGATATCTGTGATGAAATTAGTATTTATCTGCAATCAGAACATAGATGCATTGTATATTTATTGATTTGGTTTTCAAGCTAATGGTAACAGTGTACTAGAAGCTTCTTAGCACTTCAAGAATGGTGCTTTCTTGGGTTTGGTAAAAGTACCAAATGTGGTTGTATTTACTCTTATATGTACTTTTATATTTCTGGTGGTTAATTTTTCTTTACAGTTACTTAAAGATGTTAATATAGATAGCAGTTATCCGAGTATACTTCATTTTATATATAGGTAACTTAAGATATAAAGAAATCCAGTTTACAGATAATGGTTCCTTTTTATCTCTCACCTACCCGCACCTCATTCCAGAGCTCCCACTAACATAAGAGCTGTAGTAGAAAAGTATAACACCTGCAGAAAACCTGTGGGTCCAAAAAAGGGAAGCTAGGCAGAGTCTATGAGAAGGGGTAGCTGCTGAGAAGGCCTAACCTGAGAAGATACTCCCTGGCACAGGTGGCCTGTGTGATGGATGTCGATCCCTCAGAAACAACTTCCTCATACTGCCTGAATCTTGCTTTACTTTTACCTTTTGTGAAATTACAGTTATATTCATGTTTCCTAGAATATGTCCTATAGAACAGAGACATCAAAAGATGTACCACTGCCATCTGAGTTTGGGAGATAGTGTATACAATACCCCTGTCTTGTATACTCAGTATGCATGGACAAAGCTCCAAAATGTCTAGGAGTAAAAAAAAAACAGTAGACATTTAACTTTGTTTAATCTAGACTTCCAAATTCAAATGAATAGGGATTTTCCATTTAACATATTTTTACATACATGGAACACATTTGGGAAATACTGAATTAGTGATTTATTGACTAAAGAGCTAAAGAGCTATGTTCAACTAGCCTAGTCAGAATTAGCCTAGGTCAACTGCACCAAGGAGTTGAGAAATTACAGAATAGGGTGATGGAATATTTCTGGTCTTTTTTTGTTTGTTTGTTTGTTTATTTGTTTTAAACTAATTCATTTGTATTTGAAAAAACAATACATGCACATATAATTTTAACAGCCCCAAAATGTAAATTTCTTTTCTACCTAAGACCTCTTCCCTCAGTCAGATGATATTAGATTCTTGTGTATTTTTATAGAATTAGCTATGCATGCATAGGAAGCTAATTTATTTTCTTTATTTCTTTCTGTCTCTCTTCCTCCCTCCCTCCCTCCTTTTCTTCTTTCTTCAAAAAGGAGCACACTATTTTACATTCACAGTTCTTTGCCTGCTTTTTTTCACTCTACTTTAGAGAGGTCTCTATATAAGCATGTTACATTTTTAATAGTTGCATAGTGTTCCATCATATAGCATATTCGTGTACTTTGAGTTATTTACCCAGCCCAATATTAAAGTATTTTAATAATAACTCTTTGGGCATAAAATTTTTAGAATCACTTAGCCAGAGGGTATATGCATTTCAATAATTATTGTCATAACTGCTCAAAGAGGTTATATTTCTCCTACTTCCATCAACATATATATTCCTTCTACCCAGCAATGACGTATTTTTTGTATATGTTTTAATTTCTTTAGTTAGCATCTTTAGAAATGATAAGCCATTGCATTTCTTTTTTATATATGCTCCTTGTTCAATTTTTTTGTTTGATTTTTCTTATTTCTAATAGCTGTTTAATACTCCCTAGCCTTTTGTTTTTTTCCATACTATGACTATTCGGGTGATAATTTTGAAACTTGGAGTACTTTGGGAATTAGAATATAGAGCCCAAATGGAGAACTAAAGAAAGATCAGTTTTACCCACTCAAAATATTGTCTGGATCTGGCCTTGTACCAGGGAACTCTTGTTTGCCTCTTTTTTCTGCTACAGGGTCTCTCGATCTAAGACTTTATATTTTTACTAGTGCTATTATCTAGCATATATTAATTGGTAAACTCGTTGCATTGCATTCTTATGTATGCATCTTCTGTGAACCACTAGAGTAGTGTCAGGGATTGAGAGTAATGGCTATGAATGTTTTTAGCACTAGAAATGTTTATTCAGAATTCTTACAGGGAATTCAAATTTATAAAAATATTTTCTAAATATTTTTGGGTTTTCTAAAAACCCAATAGATGTGTTCCACAAGGAGTTTAAAAGCATCACTGTTAGGCTGCAAGTAATCAGAATCCTTTCAGGATTCCAGGAAGGGCAACATACTTTCAGATTCACTGAATTAGAACACGGTATTAATTAAATTAAAATTGCAGCATCAAATTTCCTGGTGGGCCAGGAAAACCACTCACAACTGCAGCCTCATCGAACCTAGATCAACTTGGATGCAAATGTGTAGCATAAATTTGCAAGGGGGTGGGGATCCAGAGTGGGTCATCAGTGTAAATCCATCCCTCTTATAAAGCAGGCTGGTTCTAGAGTGGATTATCTTGACTTACAAAGACAAATGTTATTATGGTTTAATTGCTTTTTAAGGTAGCATTTTAGAAGAGCAAGTATGGTTCTGGTTCTTTTATTTTCCAGTGTTACAAGAATAGGAAAAATAAAGAAAAGTTTTAGTTCTTACACAGTTAAGATTAATTTATTTTTCTGAAATAACATGACTTGAGTAGCCTTACTGTTAACATAGCCCCTACACATGTACCACAATAAAGATGTGATGGTTTTGGAATATTATGAGATAATAAATCAGTCAGCAATCAAATTAGTCTAAATTAGTATATCACTAAAAAAACAATTGATATATACAGGGTGGGGCAAAAGTAGGTTCATGGTTGTGCATATGTGAAACAGTTTATTCTTGAATTACTATTTATTAATTATTGTATTATTTTCCATATGAACAACCGTAAACCTACGTTTGCCCACCCTATATTTAGGACTTAAGCAAATACTGAACTTCAGGGGCATTTTGGTTAGCTTCTGACCTGTATTTGTACAGATTTTACATAATCGAATTGTTAGCGAACAGAGGAATTCATAAATGAAGAGCTGATACGGCCCCATTCCCCTGGGAGGGGTGTCCAACCATTTGGCATCCCTGGGCCACACTGGAAGAAGAGGAGGTGTCTTGGCCCACACATTAATTACACAAACACTAATGAAAACAAACAAAAAAAACCCCTCAATATTTTAAGTAAATTTACCATTTTGTGTAGGGCAGCATTCATAGCCATCCTGGGCCTCGTGTGGCCTATGGGCCACAGATTGGACACCTCTGCAAGACCAGGCCTAAAATTTTACATTACATTTTGGTTCTGTGCATGTGTACACATAGGGGGTAAGCATCAGGAATTGTTTGTTTGTTTGTTTTAAATGGTAGTGACTGAATCTATTAGATGTATTACTTTGGTGCTTTTGGCCCAATTTGGCTGAAGCTAAATTAATTCATAATAAGAAATATTTTTATTTGGGTCTTTTAAATATAAGAAAAGCAGACAGTAAGGACAGTAAGTTTCACTTACTGTGAGAAAAGAAATTATATGACATGACAAACTAAATCTGGCAAAATGGACCTAAATGCCTATAGATAGGGCGCTTTGACTCAGCAGTTTGCCCAGGATGTCTGTTGTCCTGGTTACTTTAAATATGCTCAATCTTTAAGAACTCTTTGGGAAAACTACTTAGGTTTCATGTTGATTTGGAGTTTTTAATGTTCTTGGTCACATTTTAAAAATATGCTATATGATATAAATATAGCCTATTTTTTCATATTGCTAAGTTTTTACTATTTGCACTTTTAGTAGAAATCTTGAGTTAATCAACTACATTTATATGTGTATGTTATTCAGAAGTGACTCATAGTATTACCTATTAATTATTAAATGTCCACTAGGTTAAGACATTCTGCTACATACTTTTCATTTTATTTCTAATGCAAAAGTATAGACCTTATTTTCCTCCTTTTATATTTGGAAGACTAAGGCTTATAGAAGTTAAATGAATTTACCCAAGATCATACAGTGACAAAGTTGGAATTCAAAGCCAACTTTGTTCTAAAGCTTAAATTTTTTAAGTGTACTACATACTTTCTCTCCAGCAGGTCCCTTTTAGAACATGTATTTATTGTTTCTTGATCGATAAAGCTCTTTATTTGGAATAAATGAAAATAATCTTCAGTTTCGTACTTTCTGGCTTACCCAGTTTATTAATGCTTCAGTTAGTAAACACTAAAGTAATATGACTATATCCCTAGCATCAAGCTAGAGAAGAGATTATTCTATTCTCTCATACTAGCCATCATTTTTTTTTCATGGAACTTTTACTTACTCTCTTATGGTTATGTTTTATTTCTTTCCTCCAGTTATTTGCTCCTTCTCTGCTCCATCTCATTGACAAGAAATAATGGACTTGGTTAACTTGTTCTATTACAGTCTTTTTGTCTGTTTTTTTTGGTTCTGCATTACACACACACACACACACACACACACTTGTGTATGTATATATATTTGTTTGACTTCATCATGTATAAGACTTTTTTGTTTTGTTATACTTAATTTCTTTGCTTTTCTTTTGCTATTGGTTATCTCTTTGCCACGTTTTTCCTTTACACAGGTTTTTCCCATTTTCTTTTTTCAGTTCCTGGCATATTTCCAACACTTAAATCTACTTTTGATATTATTTAGTAGGAAAACCTCCAATGTAGCTATGACACTGGCATTTTTCTGTTGAAGACATCTTCCTTTAAAGCATAAAACTCTGTTAAATATCTTGTTACGAGTCAAATTTAAAACTCTAAAGGCTATTTAAATGGATTTTGTATATTTTTTAAATTCTGAGCTCTTATATTTCATCCAGTCACCAGGATTTCTGTTTTTAAGCAAATAAATATGGAAATGTATTTATTTATTTATTGGCATGTTTCTTTTTAGTGTGTCAGGGTATTAGAGTAGAATTTAAATACTGGGTTTATTGTTGTTAGTACTACAGTACTTCTAGTATGGAAATATTTTAGTGTTTACTGTCACTTAATAGCATTATGTCATTCACTTACAGGGTGTGTTTGACCATCGAATGAAGTGCTGGCAGAAATGGGAAGATGCTCAAATGACTTTGCTCAAAAAACGTGAAACTGAGGCAAAAATGATGGTTGCTAACAAACCAGATAAAATACAGCAAGCTAAAAATGAAATCAGAGAGGTGATTAATGCCAAATGCTTTATTTATCTCTTTGCTCAAATTTTCCATGAGTCATTCATATGTACATAATTTTTCACAGATTTTTTTCTAACCATTCAACACCTAGTTATTTGTCCATAACTTTATAAATTGTTTCAGAATTATCTTAACATTTTGATTTTCATTAAAATCTTCAGAGCCCTTTGTTACTTGCACATGATCATGGAATAAAGACACAAGGAAATGATTTAAATCTATATTAGTAATTACACATTTGTTTTGAGATAACTAATTTGATTTCAGATAATTACTTGTTTTATGTCTAAAAGTTTTAGAGGTGGACTTGTCCCTCATTTAACTGTATGGGCAACATTATCCCCCATATATATGTATTATATATGGTATTTTAGTAAGTTTGTATAAGTTTATTATAATTTATACACTTTTTTTGCCATGCTTCAATAAGGAAATTGAAGAGGTAGGACAACCTTTATATTACTCAAAGTAAATGTACCTGCTCTTGGAAGAGTATGTACCAGTGTTTTGGTTACATAGTGGGAAAATATCATTTCATAGCTTAAGTCTTTAGTTATTTTATTTTAGCTGTTTCATTGGTCACTAATCACATTTTGTTTCTTTACTGAATTTAGTGTTTCCTAAAGGTCTTCAGTAGAACATAATTCCACAATTTTTAAAAAATCTAGACATTTTACTATTATAAAAAATGTTTTTTAAATGTTTGTCATACCATTTTCCTAATTTAAAGAATAATTCATGGGTAAATAAATTGTGATGAATGTGTAATCTTGAAATTAGCATAATGTAGTTGATGTATTTTGAAATAATTAATGATATAAAAAGATGAAAAAGTTAAAATCGAACACTGCTAAATGATTTGATAGTGAATTTTATAATCTATCAGAGTGTCCAACCTTTTGGTGTCTCTGGGCCACATTGGAAGTAGAGTTGTCTTGGGCTACACATTAAATACATTGCAACACATAATTACAAAAAAAATCTTACAGTGTTTTTAGTAAATTTATGATTTTATGTTGGGCTGCATGTGGCCCGTGGGTCACAGGTTGGACACCCCTGTCCATCTATTCTGTGGTTAATTCAGCAATGGAGATTGTAGTTAAGTAAGTACTAAAATATCCTAATCTTAGGTAAACCTGACAATGAAATATTAATGGAAATTAAGCTGATATGCATCTCTACTACTGGAAAGTTAGATACAAGTTTGAATGATGCTAAGTTGGGCTTTGCCAATATTGAGCTTTCTCGGGATTTTCAGGCTTACATTAAATTGAGTGGTCATGACAGCTAGTTCTATAAACTTTTTCCAGACCAAAAAAAATATGTGTACGTTTTTGCTTGTATTTTACTAGTGGGAGGCAAAAGTACAACAAGGAGAAAGAGATTTTGAACAGATCTCTAAAACAATTCGAAAAGAAGTGGGAAGATTTGAGGCAAGTATGATTTACATTTTTCTCATCAATATGATCACATTTTGTGTGACTTTATAGTAAAATCAAATTTAGTTGTGTACTAATGGAGCTTTTCTCTTGTATTGTACTTTAACAGAAAGAACGAGTGAAAGATTTTAAAACTGTTATTATCAAGTACTTAGAATCATTAGTTCAAACACAACAACAGGTAAGCTAATTTGTTTATAACTTATAAACTTCCAGATTTTATTTTTAGAGTGCTTTTTCATTTTGAAGATAATTAGTGAAAGGAACTTTTATACTTAAAGAGGAATAAGAAATGGAGTAGAGAAAACCAGTAACAGCAAAGGAAGAATGGTAGTTAAAATAATTGGAAACTCTCAGTTCCTTTTTGCTTCTACTCTTTTGAACTACTAGATGAGATACACTTTTCCCAGTTTTAGGCTATGAAAAATAGGGCAGGTTTTCCCTTTCCATGTCTTCTGAGTTTTATTTCCATATCAATCATAATGTGTATAAATTCTTACAAGAAGTTCTTTTCTTTCATAAAAAATAAAACTTAAACTAAAAATAACATTTTTAAGATTTTAAAAAATGTTGTTTTGATTTTTGTTTTATTTTAGGTTTGTGGTGATTATATGTCACAAGTAGTGGCATGTGTTTCCCTCAACTAGACAAGAAATGGTGTTTGTGTTACATTAAATAAAAGTCTTTAATAAGATAATAGAGTTTTTTCCTTTGTATTTTAATATAAATTTGAGTAATAGATCAAATTATTTAATGTCTTAAATAAAAGGATTTTTCTTCATTTAGTTTGAAGATGTGGATTAGAAACTTGCCTATGTAATTTTTGAGTTAAGTGATGATATTATATCTTCAAATTACATTTTTAATCATACTTAATTCATAAGATCAGATTTTTAAAATACGATAATAATAAGACATAGCAATTTTGTTTTTAAAGGAATTGTTTTAAACTTTAGTTTATACTTCAGTCTATTTTTTTGGACTGTCCAGGAATGACTGGCAGCTAATTATTTCCAGACTCTTTTTCCCATTCTTCCTCAGTGTCTTCTTTCCTTACTCCCTTTTTTTTCATTCTTTTGGCTAGCAGTAACATACAGTATGAATATTCTCTGATTTAGATGTTATTGCTTTATATTGGAAAAGTTCATTGCAGTTTTATTATTTCAGGTAACCTTATTTATACTAATATCTTATTTATAAAAGTGTATATGTTTCTATATACAGTTTTGCATAAATCAAAAAATTCTTGTTTTTGGGTATTTTAAAAATTATATTATTTATGTCAAAAACAAATTAGCCAGAAGTAATTAATAAGTTAAATTATTTGTACATGAATTATATCGACAAACTTCAGATAAGGGAATTAAAATGATTTTAAAAACCAGACTTTAGTTAAAGTGTTAATCACTATTAGCTATTTGCATAGATTTTTTTTAATGCTATACAGGACACATGCATATAAATGACAAAAAGGTAATGAGAATATCTTTTATTTTTGTTATCATTTACAGCTGATAAAATACTGGGAGGCATTCCTACCTGAAGCCAAAGCCATCGCTTAGAAGATTACTCCTGTTAGGATGATCTCAGATGTTTGTTCCAGTTATGCTAATTCCACAGTGAAATCATTGAAAACCATCTAAATAAACCACTATATATTTTATGAAGTACATGTGGTTTTTATATATATATATAAATATATATATATACACACACTCTTGACATTTTACTACAAGCTGCATGTCCTGACCCTCTTTGAATTAAGTGGACTGTGGCATGACATTCTGCAATACTTTGCTGAATTGAACACTATTGTGTCTTAAATACTTGCACTAAAAAGTGCACTGCAAGATCAGAAAATTTTACAATATTTTTTCTTTACAGTATGTTCTGTAGTTTGTTTACCCTCTTTATGAAGTGAATTATCAGTGGATTGATTAATGTTCACTTATACATTCCTGTACAGAAATTATGATTTTGTGATTACAGTAATAAAATTATATTCCTTGTGAAGTATTAGTAACAAATTATTTGGGTTATAAACATATTAGGGATCTTTTAAAAGCATTTTTAATAGGAAGAGACTTTTCCTTGTAGATACATATTTTTTTATTGACACAGAAATAGCTGAACTCTGTTATCATTAAATGACTAAATGAAGCTCAAGTTTTCTTATGAAATTATCACAAACCAAAGAACATTTATCTTTTGATTCAGCTCTGGGGAATGCTCTTGTCTTCAGTAAAGAAGAGAATAATTGTCTTTGTTTTTATCCATCGCTAGTATATAAGTGCCCAGTTTAAGAATTAGGAAGAAATGTATTTATGTGCCTCTATTACAAATCTTAGGGATTTTGCTCATTTACTATTATCTTCAAAATCCAAGACTTTGCATATATTTAATTTATTCCCTTACCTTTCTGTGTTTTTGTTTTAAACTAAAAGTCGATTGTCTATGGTTATAATTGACAAAGAATGATACCGTGCTAAAATACCTCGTGATTTGATGACTAACCAAGAATGACACAGGAAATTCATGAAATTTGTCATTAGAAACCTTATCACATATTCTGTATCCTGTTTGGATGGCTATTGCCTAATCCTTAGTACTGGTGAAAGTTTAACTTGTGGCGGGCATTAGAGTTATTTTTATTTTTTGAAAAGTACTCTTATAGATGTCTCACTTCTCAAGCTTACCAGCTAAATCTCCCAGTGGAGTGAGATATGGTATGTCCTGTCTAGCAGCTTACTAGATGCAGTTAGTATATCAGAGTAGAGCATTCCCAGGATATGTTTGCTTTCACCACTTATTTTAGTTGAAATTTTAAGCATGCTGTAGGAATTATTCATATTTATATTCCTAGAACCCAGAAGAGTACCTGACACATAATAGGTTAATAATAAAGATTTGAACAGGGAAAAACAAAATCCTGGAAGATGCAACATAAAGTTTACTCTTTTAAGAAGAAGAAACTGAAATAAATAGTATAACCTTCTATTATTGCTTCCATTGGAGATAACTTAGGAACTTTTGAGAAAGGAGTAATTCTCATATATATATATATATATGAGATGTTATCTTGTTTGCCTATTGAACAAAGTATCAGCTTACTGGGAATAGTTTCACTACAATGATGTCCTAGTATGATATCCATAGTTCTATTACTTCCAAAGATACAGTTTAAATTGGGGTTGATAATTTAGTTATTTAAGCCAAAATCTTTCATTCCACAGTGGTATATGTTTATTAGAACATTTAGTACCTTCAAATAAATATTTTCAGTTTTGATCAAATAGAAGAGAGTAACAGACCCACACTCCATTCCAGACTGTATTCCTCTTAACAGCTTTTGCTGAACAAAAAGAAGTCTGTTGGAAATTTCAAGGAAATTATATAAGCCTCTGATACCTACCAACATTTTAACAGGATTTAATTTCCGTATCCTCTCATTTCCACCCATCAGTCCTCATGTTTCCTATTCATATTACTAAACTATTTTCATTCCAAATAAATAGAATAACAAAAGCATTAATAGTTCTGATAACAACTTTTTAGTTGTATAGGTTTGAGTTTGAATATTTCTTTTTTTCTTTAACCAGATAAGAGTTAAAGAAGGCCTAAGGCAGCATAATACAGTGGAAAAGCAGAACTTGAGGTCATCGCAAACGTATTCAGTTTGCTTCTGTCACTTAGTAGATATAGACTTTGGGTATATCACTTAAATCTCATCTGTAAAACAGGAGTGTAATACTCTGATTTCTGAAGTGCCTTCTAACTTTAAAGTATTTTGTTTAAAATACCAAACTTCAGTATAAATACTCTGTAAAAAAATCAAGTTCTAATCAAAACTACCATCTATTAGTAAAGAAAACAAGGCTGGAGAAAAATGTATTTACAAGTATGATTTCTAAAGCATAAAAATAAGTTTTCTTGATTGTATTTTTGATGAGCTATTTTAAACCATTTAGCTTGTTTTATACATATGTGTATATATATTTATACTAGCTTCAAAATACCCTTGTTCATTTTTCCTGTTCTTTGAAGTTTTTAAATCGTATTATGAAGATCTAGTAAAATTTTACAAGTCCCTTTTACAAATTGCTCCATAAGTGGTTTTTAAATATAAAATAAATAAGCCTCTTAAATCAGGTTTTTTAAAGGAAGTAAATCAGATGAGTAGAGAGAGAAGTTTATATTCCTTTAAAATGCTTTTTTTTATATTCCTTTAAAAATTGCTTCTTGGTATCAAAGACTTCCATTTTTCTGTTTTAAATAAAGCATGCGACTAGTAATGAAGCTAAATGGCTACTTTAACTTTTCTTGTTGCTCCTGCATGGGCAGATGTGATTAGAACAAGAGACAGCAGAAATTTGGTAACAGTAGCTACAGATAGGCTGCACAAACATCATCCTGTTTTTTTATAGCAAATACTTTTTAAATTTTATTTTTTTAAAGATTTTATTTATTTATTCTTAGAGAAGGGGAAGGAGAAAGAGGAGATAAACATCAACGTGTGGTTGCCTCTCACACGCCCCCTACTGGAGATCTAGCCTGCAACCCAGGCATATGCCCTAGACTGGGAATGGAACCAGCAGTCCTTTGATTTAGAGGCCAGCACTCAGTCCACAGGGCCACACCAGCCAGTGCAACATCCTGTTTTTTTAAGGAAAGAAGGCCATGTGGTGAGGAGGAAAGATAAATCTGGGAAAAGTAAGTCCAGCTTCACTGGCTTAGGAACTTTGGAGGCATTTCCATATCATACTCACTAATGAGGGAATTTATATGTTATACTATCTCTCTGTGTGACATAGTGTGTGTTTCAAAGTATTGGGGAAGAAAAAGACTTTGAATAGAATCCTAATCCTCTTCCTTATCCAAAATCCAGAATTATTCCTAACCCTCACAGTGAAGGATATGAAGTAATAAAGAACGTAGGTGGTTGGCCAGACACAGAAATACTAAGACGAGGAGAATTAAAGAACAATGTGAATAATTGCTGATTACTCTTTATAATCAGGGCCATGAAGAGAAGTCCTGGTAATCTCTGGATGACGTCCTTAGAGTTTAGGCCAATAGAAACATAATGTGAACCACAGGTATAATTTTAATTTTCTACAGCCCAATTTTATTTTTATTTATTTTTCATTTAATTTACTGGGGTGACATCGCTTAATAAAATTAGATAGGTTTCAGGCGTACAATTCTATATAATACACATCATCTCTTATTGTATTGTGAGTTCACCACCCCAAGTCAAGTCCCCTTCCATCAACATTTATCTCCCCATACCCTCTTCATCATCCCCTACTATAACCAAGTTTTAGTGAGTAAAAGAAACAGGTAAAATGAATTTTAATATTTAACCCAGTAAGCTCTAAAATATTTTAATATGTAATCCAATATATTAAAAATTATTGTGATATCTTACACTCTGTTTTTCACAGTGTCTCCAGTATCCAGTGTGTATTTTACACTTTCATCACATCTCCACTCAGACTAGCCATCTTTTAAATGATCAGTTGTCGTACCTGCCTAGTGATATTGGTAATATCACAGGCACTAGCACAGGTTTAGGCACTGCATGTGGGAGTGGAAAAGGAGAGTAAGTCCAACAGCCGGCTTGTTATTTACTATCTCAAATTCAGCGAAGAATCAGAAGCGAAATAAAAAGGACTAGTTGGTGTTGCTTTCAAGGGCAGGCACAATTTATGTTCTAGACTTTGTAGCATAGTGCTTTGCAGGTACTGGGTACTCAATATGTACTATGAATAAATTGCCAGTTAGAACCTTGATAGTTTCAGACAACTTCTTCATTTTACAGATAGGCAGATCCAGAGTTTTAAATCATGGTGAAACTGATTTTACCTCCTAAATCTGTGTGTTAACTGTGAGCATTCTTTCTTGAAAGTGTATTGGTAAGCTTTTCAAGATTCTTGTTTTGATCATTAACATACAGAATTCTAGGAAGTCCTCTGGGATACAGAGAATTTATTTCTTCAAACTATTTCTTCAGAAGTGGCTAAGAATAGAAGATTGTACAAAACAAGAAAGTTGTGACTTGCTGCCTAATCTTTTAATGCATATATGAAGAAATTAAAAATGTTCATCTTCCTCTCTCTTTTTACATACTTTTACAAAATTTTCTAAAGATTGAATGAGTTTTAAGCATTTTTCTTAACTGGGTAAAATGGAAACTTTGTAATTAAAGGCAATTAAGATAAAGCTGATCATTTGTTAATACACAGAAAATTATTTTTTTTACTAAGGCCCGTTAATAGAATAAACTGCTTTAAGGGAGTACGTCAAGAAAAAGTTCTATTTTAAAATTGTTTATATGTAACTTTAATAACTAAAATCAGACAAAATTAACAAAACTAAACAATAAATTGCCTTCTTACTGCTTCCATAGTCAAGTCTCGAGTTATCTTGATTTTTACTCTTATTTCCTAGATATTTATTTCAAATGTTCTCACTACATGTGTGCAAGTATGTGTGGATTTGTATGTAAGTATGTGGAGATTTGTATGTGTACATAAGTATCTGTGCATGCAGGACAGTAGGCTTGTCAACCAAAATTAATTTCTAAATTTCATTGAAAAATGTTTCCCAGCCTCTTGTAACTGAGACATGAAGCAAAATACTTACGTTTTCAGCTACATTGTTTAGGTATCATTGTTTTCTCAAGACCAACTTGAGTTAATTTTGATTCTGAAATCGATTCCCTTCTCATTTCTACCGTTGTTCTTTCAGGGTTAAGATCTTGTGTCCATGTTCCAGAACTATCTTAAGTCTCCTATGAAATAAATACACATTCTTTCAGTTTTCCTACTTTGCCATTCCTACCACCTGCTGGTAAAACGACCTTTCTAAAGAAGAAATCTTACTGCAATGCTATGCACAATAGTCTTCAGTAGATCCCTATAGACCAGGGGTGTCAAACTCATTTTCACTGGGGCCACATTGGCCTCGCAGTTGCCTTCAAAGGGCCGAATGTGATTTTAGGACTTTATAAATGTAACTTCTCTTTAACTAGGGGCCAGGAGCTCTACATCCAGCCCTTTGAAGGTGACCCCTGGTGAAAATGAGTTTGACACCCCTGCTATAGACTACAAATAAAGTCCAAATTGTCTAGAATCTTGTCTCCAACTCCTGTTTCTGTCTTGGTCTTATCCCCTTATCTTCACCCACCTTTTGCTTTAATCAAATGACGCCCCTGTCTTGTGAGCATGTTGTATGCCTTCCCAGCTCAATGCTATTATTGATGTTACCATGTGTGAGTTACCTTTTTGCCCTTACCAGCAATTGTTTAAGCCCTATCTTCCCTTTTTACTTGTAAGTCCACATTTTTGTATCCTTTTTAGCCTCCCTAACTGGATGGAAGCCAGGAACTTCTGTTGATCACTAGTAACTAGGTCTCTGTTAATAGGACTCTAGTAACACTTCGCACCTTTCAGATTGTGCTTATGGGTGGCTGTCTTGCATTATAGTTGTCTGGTCTTACTGCCTTGACTGTATGCTTCTTCAGGGATGCCTATATCCTTATTTCTTGTAAAGCCTAGTATGATACAGCCAAAAGAGTGTAATGGAATGATTAAGAATAGTTAAGCATTTAGCCTGCCAGCTTGAACCTGGCTCAAGAATCTGCATCACTGACTTGGAGCAAGTTATTTTACTCTAAATTTAGTTTCCTTATCTGTAAAATGGAAAGTAATAATAGTACCTGTGTCAATAATTGATATGGATTTCTCATCAATGGCAAGTGCTCGATACACATTAGCTGTTACGCATCCAGTAAGTGTTTACCTGCATTTTGATTATTTCACCAGTCTTTAGGGCTTCTTCAAACAGTGGACGTGTGCATGACTGGGGTCTAAATGGGCTTACCAGAAGGGTTTCCTCTCAGAACAGTTGGTCCCTGAGATCGCCCTTGGAGCTCTGGGGACTGAGGATCCAAGGTGGATGGGGAAGGGTGCTTGCAGCCAAAACTCTGCGTTTAGCCAACAGCAGTTGAGCGCTACCCCCGCTACAAGGATACTCAGTGAGTCTTGACAGGAAATGAGCTAGAGACCTTCAAAGATGACTGGGGACAAAGGAAACAAAAGCAAGATAGAAATGTGGCAGTTGCTTAGGGAAAGTAGTTTATTTCCTTCCAGAAACACATAGAAGAACCTTGAATATGTTGTAAACTAAGGAAGGTAGTAATCAGTGAAGAAAAAAACATGGAAAATAAAAGGGTCACACTAAAGTTTGATGGAGTGGCAATCATCCAGCCAAGTGATGGTGAGGGCTTGACCACTGCAGTGGACGGAGGAGAGAATCTAGGAAAATGGAAATCAAAATGGGCAAATTTTGTTCATTCAGTAAATATTTGTTCAGTCCCTATGTGTCAGACACTAAAGCAATGGATTAGGTATCAGGGAAGGACAAGATAGTTGTCTAGGATGGTGCTCAGACTTCTGGCTTTGATGGCTTGTGATACTGATGCTTTGATTAGTTGACATAGGAGCTACATAGGTTTGGGGAAGCATGCTCTTCGGAGCATGTTGTTTTTGAGGTACATTTGGACATCCAACATGAAAATGTGTGAGAACAAAATCCAGGACTAGATATTTTATCATCAGCTTAGAAATAGGGGCATGCTCTGTCCCTTAAAATAATCATTGTTAATGAAGGAATCCTCAGAGAACAAACAGAATGAGGTTGGCTTGCTGAGGTCAAAAGACCAGGTAACGCTAATGTTTAAAGGAGTAATGGAGGTGACATCAGGTAGATAGATGGATAGAGTCTCAGAAAGAAGCAGGGATGTTTCCCTTAAACAAAAAGAAGGGAAGGATGAGTATATTTGGAAATAAAGCCTGACTGCTTTTCTTGGTGAAACAGGAAGTTGAGCCATCATCGGGGAGTGATGTCAGCAGGCAAGCAAAAGCAAGAGGCCCAAGAACAAGGGTGCACATTTAGAACATAGGAGATGAGTAAGCCATTGGTGAGTACTGACTTTCAAATGAGTTTGGAAATCATCAATTTACAGTAAGCCAACCAAAGAAAATATCTGTTTCTTCAGCCATGAGAAAGTGGGACTAAAACAGATAGGGCTTGTTGGTGGGTGTGGGAAAAGTCAAGGCGGGGAGGATTTTGAAACAATTTTAAAAACCAGAGATGAAGACAAGAGCAGTGATGGGCATAAACTGGGGGACAGAGATGTGATGAGGTAAAAGATGTTCTGGTTGTGAGGGAGTTGGAGGGAAGAATGTGGCCAAAGGAGGAAACCTGAGTTTCACAGTGACATGAATTTTTAGTGTACTGGCGCTTTTTAAAAAATAACTTCAGCCCTGGCTGGTGTAGCTCAGTGGATTGAGTGCGGGCCTGTGAACCAAAGGATCGTGGTTCGATCCCCAGTCAAGGCACATGCCTGGGTTGCAGGCCAGTTCCCAGCAGGGGATGCACAAGAGGCAACCATACATTGATATTTCTCTCCCTCTCTCCTTCCCTTTCCCTTTAAAGATAAATAAATAAAATCTTTAAAAAAATAACTTCAATATGCAAACAACTGTCTAGACTCTTCAGTAGTGCGAGTAGGGTTAATTCTTTGGATTCCTCAAATTTACTTTTCCATATGCCAAAATTTTAAGAGCTTTGGCATGTCACTAAATAAAAATTGATTTTGGTTTTCTGATTTTTAAATTAACATTTATTTCATCAAATTAATACGTGCACACAGTTTGAAAAACTAAACTTTCATCAGAAAGGCGTGGTTCCCGGCCTTACGTGGACCCCATTTGCCCAGGTCTTTTCCTCAGTGATAAACTCTTTTTACTCGTAGCTATTTCCTCTGCCATTTATATGCCTTCAAATTTGTATGTGCGAAATATTAAGTATGCATATATTGCTATATTCTGGATCAATTTTAGACATTATTTACTTGTCTTTTTTAAGATGATGAGACTTTTAGCTCCCCTACTCTGCCATGTGCTTCACACACTCCCACCCCTGACTTCCAGTGTCATCGTTACAAGTTTTAGTTGTATCAGTATTTCCATTATTATGCCTATACAAATATTGTTCACGGTTGAAAGTTGTATCTTTAACCATGATTTTATTCATTTTTTAAAGAAAAATAGCTTTAATTTTTAGAATGGTGTGGTGATCTTGGAGATTCCCTTTGCTTCTCTCTGGGTTGTGTCTCCTGTTTTCTGTACCCCACGTTTTCTCCTGTCTTGATTTATTCCCTCACTTCGGTGTATATACAGAGTTCTGAAAATGGATACCTGGAAACTATACTTTTGATACTATCTTACCTTAATGCTTATAGGTAATTTAACTAAGCATATGTTGAAAATAATTTTCTTTATAATTCTGAAGACAGTGCTCTAGATTCTAGTGTCACTGATGAAAATTCCAAACCTATTCTGATCTTTTTGATACGACTGCTCCCCCCACCCCCACGAGACTAGAGGCTCTTTTAGCACTAGGGTTCTGAAGTCGCCGAGATTTGCTAGAGTGTACACCTGCTTTTGCCCTGTGGGAGTGTTTTCAGTCTGGGAACTCGACATTGAGTTCTGGAAATTTTCTTGACTTACTTCATTCATGATTTCCTCACTTCTGTCTTCTCTTTCTGGAAGACCCAATTTTTTTTGATAATGAATATCCCGAACTGCTGCTGTTACTTTCCTCTCTCTTTCTCTCTCTCAGGATGTAAGTGACAGTTTACTTTTTCCAAGTTTTTTCCTCTCTGTTTCCTCAAAGTTGTTTTTCTGTTTTGGTCATTCTTTTGGGTTAGATGCTTTCCTGAGATACCTGTTAATCCTTGGATGTCTCCTCGGGATTAGCAGCGGAAATTGAAAGCTGGGTGCAGTCATGGGGCCTGGCGGATTTGAGTGTTACTGAAGAATGATCTCATTGGGCTGTTGGTAGGGAATTTCCACTGTTGTTATCTCTAGGTTTTTCCTCTTGGGTCGGTCAGATTTCCCAGAGAATCTGGGAAAATCTCTTTTCTTCCTGGAAGGTAGAGTGCTAGCTTCCAGCCTCTATAAGGTTTCAGCATCGGTCATACAATATGTATATGATAACACCCTCAGATTCCAACTATATTTCAGTAATTCCCATGCCCTCAAGTTCCAATACAAAGACTCTTGTCCCCTCTCAAGGATATGTCCTCCAGAGTTGCACAGAGTAGAGGAGGGAATTAAGGGATCTTCCTGATTCTCAGTTTTACTTCGTCTTCCTTATTTTAGCCAACTACATCCCGTTCTAGAGGTACCTGCTGTTCCCTGTCCCTGAGCTTCTTGAGTGTTGCGCTGTGTAAATCAGACCAACTTTCAGCTGTGCCACTGCTGACCTAGATTTGGCTTTTTCTTGTTTGCTAAAATGGTTACTAATCTATCTGCCCTCTAGCTTACAAAAATATTGTTACTGTTCTCTCTTCTCCCATTTTTCCTATCTCTGTGGGGTTTTTTAAAAAAAGGGAAAAAAATCCCTTGTTATAGTTTTACTGGGGCTGGAAGAAGGAGTGAAATTAGTTATATATGCTTAATTTGCTTTCTTAACCCAGAAATTCTCTGTATCGACTTTTTAAACTGCAACACAGTATTCATAGTATAGATATCCCAACAAATTTTTATCCACAATATGGCAGGATTTGTTTCCCAAGTTTTGCCTTCACAAACAATGCCGTATTCTTGTACATACCTTTCCTGCCCCGCACATAGGGAGCTGCCGCTAGAAGTGAAATTTCTGGACTGAACGTGTACCTGTGAAACCATAGTAGCTACTGTTCATTTGTCACTCAAAAAGACTGTCCTAGTTTACTGTCTTACCAACAGTATTCACTTCTCCACTCCCTTGTCAGTACTGGAATAATCATTGAAATGTTTGCCTCTCTAGAAGTTGAAAATAGTACCTCGTTATTTTAGTTTTTATTTCTTTGACTACTACTAGACTTAAGTGAGCATCTCTGCTCATGGTTATGTGGTAGTTAGCTTCCACCATGGCCCCAAATAATTCTTGTCTCCTCAGGCTTAAGCCATTGTGTGATTCCCTCCCATACTGAATTGGCCTAACCTGTATAACCAGTGGGATATTGCAGAAATGAAGAAGAATGTCTTTTGAGGGTAGGTGATAAAAAAAAAATCATTGTGGCTTCTGCCCTGAGCTCTTCTGGATCTTGCTTTAGGGGAGGCCAGTCTTGATGTCTTCAGGACATTCAAGAAGCCCCACGGAGGTGTCAAAGTGGCTAGCAATCAAGGCCTCCTGCCAACAACCAACGTTAACTTGCTGGGCCTGTGCGTGCACCACTTGGAGCGGATCCTGCAGCCCAGTAGTCTTGAGATGACTGTGGACGTCTTCGCAGCAACCTAAGCTGCTCCGAGATTCCTGACCCACAGAAACCGTGAAAGATAACAGCTGCTTATTGCTGTCAGCTGAATTTTGTTATATGGTCCTAGATAACTAACACGTTTGGGAGCGGGGAGTTTGGTGCGTTTAAAGTCTTCTGGAAATTGCCTATTTATACTGTGTCCATTTCCTATTGTGCCACTAAAAAATTTATGTACTTATTCTTTACATATGAAATATACATTAATCCTCTGTTATACGTGTTACAAATACTTTCCTCGGTTTATTGAAAGTTTTTAAACTTTATGGTTTTTAGTTTAATTTTAAATCTTCATCTAGTCTAAAAATCTTTCCCTTAATGTCTTTGACATTTTGTGTATTGTAATAAAAAAGACTCTGTCTACCTTAAGGTTTCATAAGTTTGTTTTTTTCATAGAGCTTTTTACTACACATGGAATTCATTTAAAAAATCTATTTTTCTCCCAGATGGATATTTACTTGCCATAAACTATTTATTATACCATTTATTTAAAGTATTTTAAAAATTTAATAAAACCTTCCTGTTTAAACATTTATTAAAACTCTATAAACACTATTTATTGAATGGTTCATTTTTCTCCCCATGGATTTGAAATGCCATTGTTTTTTCAGATCATGTTCCCACATGTCCAAAGGTGTAGTTCTGGACTATTTGAGACCCTTAATCATTATCCAGTCTGTCCAGGATCATACAAGGTTTAATTACTATGGCTTTATAGTATGTCTTGATATTCTGTAGATTAACTTATCCCCGCGTTCATTTTCTTTTTGTTCAGACTTGCCCTGGCTATTCATTTTTCAAGTGAATATTAAAACCAGTTTGTCACTTTTCTGAGCTTGTTGGTGCTTTGATTGTATTAACTTTATAAAGCATTTTGATGAAAGCTTATATCTTTAAAACTTTGATTCTCCCATCCAGGTACATGATATAGCTATTTTCAGATCTTTTATGTCCTTTATTAAAGTGTTTTGCTTTTTAGTTTTTAGTTTTGTTCATATAGGTCGTGCATATTTACTGTTAAGTTTATCCTTGGACATTAAAGTTTTTAAACCTGTTGTTGATGAAATCTTTTGGTTTCCCCTGTTATTTTCTAATTGGTTAATGTTGATATGTAAGAAAGCTATTGTGTATGAAATCTATTTATTGTATATTTTGATTTTAAGATCTGGCACCTAATGAAACTCTTTTATTCTAATAATTTTTAGAAGTTTATTCTGTTTTATATAGATCATTTCATTTACAAATAAACTTAGTTTTCTGTCTTCCTATCCAATACTGGTACCTCTTAGTTCTTTTACTTGTCTTATTGCATTGGCAAGGGCCTACAGCAAAATGTTAACACAACATTGTGAAAGTTATTGACACTACTATGATGCTTCCTCATATGATGTTCAATAGGATATTTGCTGTGTTGTTATGTTCAAAATAAAGAAGTTTCTTGCTATTTCTAGCCTGTTAAGAAAAATTAGGAAGGGGTGACTGATTTATTAATGTTTTTTCAGGATCTATTGGGATACTCATTTATTTTATTTTCTAATCTGACAATGTTGAGAAATACATCAATAGATTTCTTAATGTTTAACCTTCTTTATATTCCCAGGAAAAATCTTATTTGGTTATGATGTGTTGGTTTTATGATTGAATGTGGAATACATAATACATTCTAGATAGATTTTGGTCAAAATTTCTAATATAAGTTGATATTTAAAACAGTTTATTATTAAATTTGCTGAAAAATATTCCTACCCAATACTAGAAAAATGTATTTTTAGTGTAAGAGTTTTGTACTCAGATTCCAACAGAATTATTTTGCTTATGTATATTTTTTCACATTTATTAACAGATACTGTTTAATGTCTTCCATCTGTATTTGCCATGTATTTTTATTACCGTGCTATGAAAATATTTACCTGGCCTGTCCTAGACTCTAGATTCAGACTAAAAGATTTGTAGAAACAACAGGATAATACATTTGCCATGTTCTCTTCAGTGCTGTTCTTTTCACCCCTTCTTGGTGGTTGGTTACTCACAGAACTTGGTTAGAAACTTAGCTCTTCTAATTACTAGCGAGTAGTTTCATATTTATTTACCCTCTCTGCACCTCAGTTATGCCATCTGCAATAATGAAAACTATAATAATACCACTTATGGTTGAGCTGATAGACCTTCCAGAACATAGCCATGTAGTGGGAGCTTGTGTACATTTTCAGCAAGCCAAAATTAGATTATACACAGCTATTAGTAGAAATATAGCAAAAGGTTTCATTTGGACCATCTGTCAGATCTTCGTGGGCCCACACATCTCTGCCTCTTTAATCCAGCTGGTAAATAGGTAAACCATGCCAGACAAAAATAAGCGTGACAGACTACTAGCAGGCTGTTCTGGAAGAATGGTATAGAAAGCATCTTAAAAGCTTGACCTGCAAGCTGTAGCTCAAGGATTTTATGATTACATAATTGTGGGTTCCATTACCCACTGAGACTTTAATTACCTGTTTCAACCAAAATTGTTTGGGGGGGTTCTGTCATCAGCAATGATTATTATTTTTTAAATAAAAAACAGAAACACTTAGTCCTTATGAGTCCTGTTGCACATAACAATTCCTCATGGGATTGGTATGAGTTTTCAGTGAAATACGGTATGCAATAGCATAGCATGATACCTGCTGCATTCCACTGGTTTTGTAGAGATGAGTATTTATATTGTTGCAGAAAAACGAACTCTTACACGATCTGGGGTGATGGAGTAAGCCTTTATTACACACGTGGGCCCAGAGGAGATAGCTTCCAAATTCTGGGCACTGAGAAGGGGTTAGGTGGGCAGTTAAATACTTTTGCAATAAAGTGAGGAGGGGAGAGGTCTCGTGATACAAGCAGGAATGTGGAAGCCAAGGCAGAAGCAGAGGGCGAAAATTGCCGGGGGCCGGGACAAAGAGATAGTAAGAGATTAACTGAGTCCGAGACAGAAAGTCAACTAGTTAACAAGTGGTCGTCTGGAGCCTGGGAAGCCAGCAGGGAGTTATCAGAGGTCCGGAACTGATAGTCTGAAGCCAGGAAGTCAGCAGGGAGCCATCAGGGGCTAATGCAGAGTGCCAGCTTCAATCTCTATCTACACTTTTAAATTTCTACTACAATATGTTTTCAAGAAAAATATGCCAGGTAATAAACCAAGTGGGAAATAACATTTTTTAAAGGGTACTTTTCGCAGACCAAATGGGTGCAGCAGATAAATCACACAAGACAGTGCAACAGTCACCAGAGGCTTTGGAGAACCTACACGCAATCTGGGCTCTGCACGCAGGCAGCACCGAGTCCGTAGAGCCACCCCGTGTTTTGCCATGCAAAATGCACACTTTTTGCCCAGATTTTTGAGGGAAAAATGATGCACATTATACATGGGTAGTACTAATCCCATATCTATCTAAATGTTTTTCTTTTTTTATTGCTGTTCAGTTACAATTGCCCCCATTTCCCTTGCTCTCCCCTGCCCTGTCCAACTCCCTGCTCCTGATTCTATTAACTTTATACTTGACAATGGACAAGGACCCATTGTCCTTGACCATGGGCCCTTTGTACATGTTCCATAACTTGACCCTTCCCCTTCTTTCCCTCCTTATCCCCCCATCCATCTCCCCTCTGGTCACTGTTAGGAGTACTAATTCCATATCTATATGTTTTTTATCCTTTTATTTATGCTTACTCATTAAAAGTATAACTCTAGACAATGTCCGTATGCAAAATAATAATACCCTGGAATAGGATCATTGGTTTTGTTTACAAATATAAATTAAAAAATGAAATGGAAGGGTTTTTTTCCTGAAAGTTTGGGTCATAAATGTGGGTGCACATTATACATGGCAAAATATGGTGTTTGGTTACATCAGGAGGTGCCAGTAAACCACAGGTGGCAAACACAAGGCCCGGAGAGCTGAGTGCGGCCCTCCACCTTGTTTTATCCACCAGGCACCTTGTCTCTACCCAGCCGCAGTGCCCAGCTCCTTGCCCCTAGGTAAGGAGTAGTTACATTTATACAGACCTAAAATTACATCTGGCCCTTTGAAGGCAACTGTTGATGTGGCCCCCGGTGAAAATGAGTTTGACACCCCTGCAGTAGAAGCAAAGAAGAAAGGAGATCCCCGGCAGCACACAGCTTATGCTGAGGCATGGAGTTCTGAAAGGCAGGCACATTTCTGAAATTCCAAGTGTGTGAATGAGGGGGATGGGTTTTCAAATGAGGCTAACGTAGAAAGTGTTGCATTAGGCTTTTTTAAAGCCAAGGGCCTGATTATTCTTTTCCATGGCTTAGAGGCTCATCATAAACTTCAGAGTTTCCCTAATTGAAATGTCTCCTGGCTTCAAATGCAACCTGAGTTAGGTGCAACTGTTTGCCTAAAGTTCAAGAGCTCCACTGGTGAAGACACTTCTCAGTGACCCACGAATCACCTTCAAATCTGTATTCCACTATGTGCTGTAAGCTAAGGAACATACACCAAGTTTAAACAGGTAACCTGATTATCAAGTTTCCTTAATGGAACACTTCATCTTTTAGATACTTTCAGGTTATTAGGTCCTGACCCTCGGGGCAGATTCAGCCACACCATTCTCTCCCCCCACCCCCCACCTCTTGGCATCTTCTGTTTGGTCTTGTAGTTAAAAAGCCCTATACAGTTACTTAGAAGCGGCATTTTAGAATTGGAGCAAGCAGCACAAGCCTTTGTCTCAGTGACCAGATGACTTTCAGGATCTGTATTATACCATACCCAGGTGTGATGGCTAACTCAGAACGAGGTGTTGACCTTGGAATCGTAGGGAAACAGGGACATTTTGGTAAAAGTTGAAGGGTGCACTGCTAAAGTCAGCAGAGAGTTAAAGTGGAAATTCAGCCCTGGCTGGGTTGCTCAGTTGATTGGAGCGCTGACCCAATACGCCAAGGTTGGGGGCTTCACCCCTAGTCAGGGCACTTGCAAGAACCAACCTGTGAATGCGTAAATAAGTCGAAGGACAAGTCGATGTTTCTCTTCCTCTCTCTCTAAAAATAAATTTAAAAAATTAAAAAATCAAACCACCAAAACAAAATCAAGAACCTCCAATGCTCTTCTATTCCTCGCGGTCTTGCAATCTGTTCAGGGTTTCCCAAATGGCAAACCCGCGCACTCCTGAGCCCGAAGGGCAAGGAGCGCCCGGGTGGGGCCCTGTCCAAGGGACCCAGCTCGGTGGCGCGCACACCCTTTTTCTGCAGACTCACAGGTTTCAGGCCTCGCCTCCTCCGGGCCCAGCTGGTCTCCGCCTTTTTAGGCCTGGAACCCAGGTGATCAGAGTCCCTCGCCCCCGGCTCCCCGGCGCCCGGGTCCAGAGTTGGCCCGCCCAGGAGCCGCAGCAGACCTGGGTCAGCGCCGCGCAGCCGCTGGGTCCCGCGGGCGCCAGGAAAGGAGGCGGGGCCGCGGGGCCGGGGGAGGAGCAGCGACTGTGATCCTGTCCCCGCTCGGCCTTCGCCGGCCGGAGCTGGCCATGGAGGTCTGCATCCCGTCCTTTCGCTACGAGGAGAGTGACCTGGAGCGGGGATACACGGTAGGCGCGCGCCCCGCGATGCGGACCCGAGGCTGCTGAGCCCCGCAGGTGCCCCTCAGGCCGCCGTCGTCCCCGCTCGGTGGTCCCTTCGCTCCCTCCCCTCCCCCGGCCCAGAGGAAGGGCTGCGCCCCGGCGCGGTTGTCAAGGAAACGGGCACCCCCCTCTCCCTGGCGCCGCGGCTGCCGGTGCCGGGGGTGTCCCGCTTCTGTCCTTTCTCCTTCCCTGCCTAGCTCCGGGTCTCGGATCAGAAGCCCCGGATAGTCGAGTCCCAGGACGCGGCACTTGCCACTCTCCGGTCTCCCGGCCCCTGGAGCCCGGGCTGGGCTGCGTTCCTTTCTGGCACAGCTGCTCCCTTTGCCTAGATACAAGTGGCTTCGCGGCGGGTTGATGTGGCTTCCAAGTTCTTTAGGTTTCATTCTGATGGATATGTTAATTTTTTAATTACCATTTGTAGCTATTTATTAGTAACACGTGTGTGGCTTTTCGATCGTTTCTAAAGTTTTTCTAGTTCTGTGCCATAAAATGGCTAATTCAGGTTCTTTATCGAGCACCTGTTCCATACCTAGAACTGTAAGCACAGAGAAATAAAAAAACAGGGCCCCGCTCTCCGCAGTGGAGTGGGCGGGGAGGGCGGAGACCAGTCCTGGGACCTTTGGGTTACAAGTTTAGTAAGTAAACAGTAGGTGGTTGATTTCCCCATGAATGTAGGCATGGAGGGAGAAATGCCTCCAGCTGGGTAGACCTAGGAAGAATTTGGGCTTTGGAGAAGATTTCAGAAGACAGCCTGAAAGGATTATTTTATTCACTTCTTGTTCACTGAACTTGCTAAACACCAGTGACACTAATTTGGCAGAGAAGTATTTTGACCTCTCCACGTATTACTGGAGTTTGGTGACAGCCTATTGGGACCCTTGTATTTGCATAGAGAGGATTCAATCATCCACTCAAAGGAATTTTCAGTTAGGAGTATTTTTGTAGGTAGGTAGGGGTTGGGTATGGAGGGGATAGGATGAATGATGTCACTCTGAGTCTGGAGGAGGGAGAGGGCAGTTCTGCTCGGCCGGCCGTGGGGTGTTGTGCTGGGGGGTGGGGATGGGAGGCGCTTAGGAATGCTGACTTGAAATCTGATGAGTTTTTTGCTGGGATTGTGAATTCTACAAAGAGGAAGTGCAGGGCAGAATCTCATCTAGGAAAAGGCATTTCACACTACCAGATTCTCTGAAAACAAGGGCAACATCTAAATCACTTTAGTTTAGAAAGAAGCAGGAGAGTGTATTGTAACAAAATGCAGATGAACCCAAATAGTACTTCACAGGAAAGTTATTCTCTACCCACCAAGCCCCTGCCTCCTCCTCCCCCAGCTTATTTCTCTAATATCTGTTTTCCTGCTAGGCTGTAAGCGCCTTGAGTCTAGGACATGTCAGTCCCCACTGCTGTCCCTAGTACAGGGCAATCACAGAGTAAGAATTCAGTACCTGTCTGCTGAATAAACAATGAATGGCTGAGTGTTCTGACAGGAGAAGAAAACCAGAAGAGGAGAGTAATTCCTGACAGGAAGGTGCTCCCTAGCCCAGAGAGGTACAAAAAAGGATGGACGTCACGGTCAGACAGCAGGAAGTCACTAGAGAGTTTTAAGGAAGTAACATGATGAACTTTGCATTTAGAAAGATGACCATAAAGCATTAATCACTTAAGAGAAGTTTGCAAAACTTCAGAAAGAAGAGGATGGGAGCCTGAACTAAGGCAACTTAGAAGGGAAAGGGGGTGACTACAAGAATCCCCAGGACCAGGTGACCAGAT
>PVKM010003324.1:0-58441 GCA_004027735.1 Carollia perspicillata
CTTTCAGGGCTCCTTGTTCCCTTTCCTGTAAAACCTAGACTCCTGACCATGGCTTTTGAAGACCTCTCATCTGGCCCAAACTACCTTACCAACAACCCCATGTCTGTTTCCTCCCCGCCTTGCATCTAAGGGTTCAGCCACTCCAGATGCCAAGCAACTCCCAACACATGAAAGCCATTCACGTCTCTGGGCACCTGGTATGTCCCCTGCCTGGAAGCTGGATGTCTCCCAACTTTTTTTATTGGCCAGGCTCATCCTTCAAATCACCTCCAGACTAATCTTACCTTTGAAACTTTAGTCAATTCCATATGGCATGTCTTCTGAATTCCCATAATCCTTTTCACTAGCTCTCTATCATATCACTGGCCTTGTAATATAGCAAAATTGGTATTTTGGTCATTGTCTCCACTGTACCCTATCTCTTTCCCATACCTCCCAAATGTCCAACACAAAGCAAGAGCATATTTTTATCTAAACTAATGAGAAAAATAGAACCAGAGACATGGAAACATGGAACAGACTGATAGCTGTAGGAGGGAAGGAGAGAGGGGAAATGGTGGAAGGAAGAAGGGACTAGTGAAAGAACATGCATGAATGGTGCATGGACATGGACATGGACATGGAGAGGGGACTGACTGTGGGCTAGAGAGGTAGAATGGGTGGGTGGGGGCAAAGGGGGGAAATTGGGACAACTATAATAGAATAAACAACAAAAATTTTTAAAGAGTATATTGTTATCATTTGTATCCCTCAAGCCTCATACTTTACGGTGCTTGCTATGTATTCACTTGTTCAATGAATGTTTGTTGAATTAATTAGCTCTCACAGCGTGTAATAGCAAAATTGTTCTTTCTCTCATCTTGTAATTACTTTTACAAATGGTTGCTAAATTGGCCTTAGTCATCTCACACTACATAGCCATAAGAGTACCTGCAAGAATATAACAAAATACTAACTTCTCTGTTGCCTCCTGTCTCACCACCTTGGTGGGACTGTTTAGGGTCAAAGCATGAAGAAAGGCCTCTGGCACACTTCACTTTTGGTTGACCAGAACTGATGCTCCAGCCACTGAGCGTTCCAGAGACTCACAGCAGAATTCGTCCTCCCCACCTCCTTCTACTCACCATACCCGCAGGGGATGTCAGCCAGCCCCCAAGTAGACACCCTCAACAACAGAAATATACAGGAGAATTTGATTTTGAAGTACATGCTTACAAGTCGTACCTCTGCAATGTCTGTCCAGAAAAAGTCCAGCCGTTGTTAATATAAGAACATTTTGTGCAACATCAATGTAACCTGGCAGCCAAGGAGAGTGGACTGGAATGTGCCTGAGTGAACAATGATGACTTCACTGTACTAGTCAGGGGGGGCAGTAGATGCCACTGAGTGAGCATGTGTCCTGTGTGGCCATCACATTCAAAAGGATTGAGTGAGTAGAGCAACAAAATGCATCACATTTTATATTAACCTTGAACATTCTTCTGCAGAAACTACTTGAATGATTCAGAAGGCTGCAGCTATGGGCCCCTGGTGATTGGCAGCCTTACCATAACAACACACCCACTCATGCATCACGTCTCATGCAGAGTTGTTTGGTAAAACATCAAATCACCCAGGTGACTCAGCCCCCCTGCAGCCCAGATTTGGTGCCCAGCAATTTCCGGCTTTTCCCAAAACTAAAATCACCTTTGAAAGGGAAGACATTTCAGACCATCAATGAAATTCAGCAAAATATGACAGGACAGCTGATGGGGATTGGGAGAACTGTGTGAAGTCCCAAGGTGCCTACTTTGAAGGGGACTGAGGCGTCATTGTCCTATGTACAATGTTTCTTATATCTTGTATCTTCAATAAATGTCTATTTTTCATATTACACAGCTGGATACCTTCTGGAGAGGTCTCTTAGTGTCCTAAAAATCAAGAGGAACTTTTAGTCCAGAGGGACCTGGGTGAGCTACCCAAGAAAATATGAACCCCCCCATATCCAATCACCCAATACTAGGTACCATAGTATATGCCTAAACCAAACCAAACACTGTTAAAGAGAGAACAGACACTCAGTGCTTAGGCATGATTTCAGACAGAGAAGGCTACCAATACCTGAAAGTATTAATTAGAAATGTTTTGGGCACCTCCCATTGGAAGCATTGTGCTCAGTGCTATGATAAGAAATGAGCAGCGCTGAGTAAAACAACTACTCTCTCTCCCCTCCCCCACCTCCAAATACTTTATTATTTAACTCCCAAGAACAGGGACATTCTCCCACACCGTGATCACCACACCTCAGCAAATCAACATTAATAATATCATACAACACATGATCTCTTCATTTCCTCAGTTATCCTAAAAATGGACTATAAAACTGGATTTTCTTTTTCCAATCCAAGGCAATATTTATACATTTTTTTATGTCATGTCTCCTCAGTCTTCCCCTAATCTAGAACAATTCCCCTTGGTTCTTCACGACACCGAATCCTTTCAAGAGTTCAGGCCAGTTGTCCTGAGAACATTCCACATTTTGGACTTCTCTGTTGCTCTGTGGTAACGTTCAAGTCAAACATTTCTGTAACACTGTAAAAAGTACACATCAGTGAGGGACACATCCATTGATTGCCACGCTTGGCCATTTGGCTAAGGCATTGACTGCCAGATCTCTCTATTGCAAAAACACGCTTCACATAATACTTTGACACCACATGAATATTCTATCCTCTAAAAAATTGGCTTCTGAATCTGTTAAATATGAATTCTAAGTCAGTTTAGCTAAATTACATTAGCATATATAAAACTGGAATCCTACAGCAAAATCACGAGAAAGATGGGGATATTTATTCCATAAGGTAGGTGTCAGTACCTCTAGTTTATGCACTAATAAATGCCATAACTCAAAGTTAAGTGGTATGTTCAAGGTCACAAGTTCACAGCAAGTACTCAAACCTATACGTGCCTGGGTCCAAGGCTCATAGACTTTCCATTACATCAGGAGTTGGAAAACTACTGTGCATGGACCGAATCTGGCCCACTGCCTAGTTTTGCATAGCCCGTGAGCTGAGAATGGTTTTTACAGATGGACATTTGCAATCAATCTGATGATAGGGAACACTAACTTTGAATCCCATTAGGTAAAATATTATGACAAAACTAAGAAGCCCATGCTTCCTGGTAGCAGACCTGTATCACGAAAAAAATATTGTACTCAATTATTATTGTTACTGTATTTTGAATTTTGTCAATTAAAAGTGTGTGGAAGTTTATTTCTCTCTCGTTATAAAAATAAGTATTTAATACACTCAATTTTGCTTCTTGGCCTACAAAGCCTATAATATTTATTCCCAGGCTCTTTGCACGGGGAGCTACCAGCCCCTGCATAACAACGCACTGCCTCCCTGACCTAAATTTTATCCTTGCAGATACTCTCGGTAGCCATGCAGAAAGGGTATTTTCTTGAAATAATCAGCTACACTAAGTAAATGACAACTTAAAGAGTGAATGCTCCCATTAGAAGAAAAGAACACATGTATATTCACCCCCCCCATATTCCACCCATTTATACATTTAAAATTTTCAAAAAACTTTTGAACAAGGGCTTCCTACAATACTATAAACTTCCACAGCAACCAGATGGAGCAATTGGATGGCACATTTCAGATATGAACAAAATCTACGCAATAATTCACATGCTAAAAAAGTTTTGCTGCTTTTTTTTTTTCCGCCCTGGCTGGTGTGGCTCAGTGGACTGAGTGCCAGCCTGTGAACCAGAGGGTCTCCAGTTCGATTCCCAGTCAGGGCACATGCCTTCGTTGTGGGCCAGGTCCCCAGTAGAGGACATGCGAGAAGCGACCACACATGGATGTTTCTCTCCCTCTCTTTCTCCCTCCCTTCCTCTCTCTAAAATAAATAAAATCTTTTAAAAAACATGTTTTAAAAAGTTTTGCTTTTTTTCCAGCTTTATGGTGTAATGAAAAAAGAAAAATTGTCATATATTTCAAGTGTTCAAAGTAATGATTTGCTCTATGAAAACATTGTGAAATGATTCCCACCACTCAGTTAATACCTTCATCACCTCACATATTTACCTTTTCGTGGGGTTCTGTCTAGAGTTTTTTTGTTGTTGTTGTTCTTTCCTTTTTTTTTTTTTGTGAGAACACTTACATTCTACTCTCTTTGCAAATGTCAATGATACAATGCAGTATTATCAACTACAGCCACCATGTTATACATTAGATCCCCACAACTTATTCATCTTAAAACTGAAAGTTTGCCCCCTTTTACCACCCTCTCCCCTGGCAACCACCATTCTATTCTGTTTCTATGAGTTCAATTTTTTTATTCCACATATAACTGACATATCATGCAGCATTTGTCTTTGTCTGTCTGGCTTACTATACTTATTTGCTTTTTATCTTTAAAGGGAATAGGTGTTATAAATCTTCATAACAATTATTTGAAAACATCCTTCTGCATTTGTGAACACATAATGATCCATGATCCCCTGACATGTAAGCTACTCCCAAGCTGCAAGTCAATTTTGGAAGCTACATTATCTTTCAGAGCCCCTCACCAAGATGCCATTTAATTTAGGGATAGAGAGTCTATAATAAAATATAGGCCAAATCCAGCCCAGATGCTAAAAACAGGCCTTATTGACAGAGGCTCTGGCCCAGATCTGATTTGTCAGCATTCGTGGTCCAAGGCCCCAAACTCACTCCAGTAGCGCCAGCTTGCCACTGTGGTTCAGATGGAATCTGGACAAAGAAAAAACTCGGGGAGAAAAATTAGGAACTTGTACATTGCTAGGGGAAGCACATATTGGTGTCACATGCAGAGACTACTTGGCAATATCCGTAAGAATCACAATCAACTCCTTAATCTAGAGATTCTGCCTCTAGGAACTCATATTCCATTTTAGACAAGCAAAATGACATATTGCACAAGGCCATTCAATACATATTATCTAAGATACAGATTAAAAACACCTGGAGGTCCATCATATAAAATATTAATCAATTGTGCTTCATCCACACAATACAAGTCTAGGTAGCTCTAGTGGGTATTTGTCATATCTGTAATTGTCCATCATCTTTTGAAAAGCCTTTCTCTATTTGGAGAAATTCCTCAACCTGAAAGCCAAGAATCAAATTCCTAGGCTCCTTTGCAGCTAAATTACAAGCTGTGACGACCAAGTCTCCACTGATGAGACAGAGCCGACAAGATTTTGCTTTAGAAGTGAGACATGTAAGGAAGGAGGCTCTGCTAGGAGCTTCCATTTTTGCAGGCAGGAAGCTGTGGTAGCTGCAGGGCCACCTTCTTGCATCAGGACGGCAGTGACAGCAGTTGCAGTCAAGTCATATGCCTGCTGTTTGCTTCTCAGTGCAGGTGGGAGCACCAGTGGCTTCCACTTCACCCTAGGACTACACATAGCTTCGAGTTTTGTTTCTGGAAACAGATGCGGGCCTGTTCCTCCAGCCATCCAAACAATTCCATGAGTTACCTAACGCTCTAATCCCTTTTTGACTTAACCATCCAGAGTGGATTCAGTTTATTGGCCACAAAAACCAGCAACTAAAAAGAAATGAAGTTCTTTGAGTAATGATATAGACAGGTCATCAGGTTAAACTGTGGAAAAGAAAAAAGCAAGGTGCACGATATTAAGTATGGTATCATTTTTTAAACAGAAATGATTATAGATGCAGTTACTTATGTATTTCACACAACTTTCTCTAGAAGTTGAAGCTAACAAACCTGACTGCCAGCTGCCTCCAGGAAAGGGCACAGGTTGGCTGAGGCACTGAAGGAGGAAAAAGTTCACTGCATTTCATTTTGTACCCTTTGAATTTTGAATCAGGTGAACGGATTATCTATTTAAAAGTAAATTTTTAAAGAATTGTGAAGGGACAAAGCCTAACCCCATGTCAGCAAGAAATATAGATGGACCCCAAACCCATTCCTCTGCCACGTGCCCTATGTGCAATTTCAAAACAAAGCTTCCAGCTAAACAAAACTGCAGTGATCCTCACTCACTGAGCCCAGACTTTACACACAAACACAATGCTCTTTCCTGTAAGCTGCCGACACAGAACAAGGCAGCATCTTGCTCTACAAAAACTGGTTATCTTTGTCAAAGGTAGCGTTGTTCGGCTGGGTTACTGTGGGGAAGGCACCAGGCCTCGCTTGGTCTCAAGGCTCATATACTAGAATGAAAACAGTCAGACTAGATAGAACACAAGGCTTTTTCTAGATCCAAAAGGAATCTGTAAAAAGGAATTCCATTGGGTGAAAGCCATAGCTATGGTTTGAACCTCTCCCTCTGGCACTTACCATTTCTGCTTTGTATTATGGTTCCCAATATACCTGCTACGTCCCCCTACAAGGCTGTATGTAAGTCTCTTGACAGCAAGCCCTGCATTTTTAAATCACCCTTGCTTTCACCACACCACCCATCCCGTTGATTTCCACTAGCCAGGCCTTCTGGATTAAATGCCTTCTGAGGTTTAACTCTTCACTACACTAAGAGAACCCCTATGCATGTTGATTTATACCTTTGAATTGTGACTTTTGTGAATATATCAACCTAGTCAAAAGAATTTTTTAAGCTTTAAAGGATCAGAGACAGTACCTGACCCCAGAAGAGCAAGAGCCTCATGTGAGTTCAGGTAAGTCACCTCATAAGCACCTGATTCCAAGCAAAGCCGAAGAAAAATAAAACATACCCCCCCTGAACTTCAAATACTCAGTTTTTTTTGGTATGTGTGGGAAGGGGAACATTGTTGTATTAAAGCACAGAAATACGTTAAGGAGTTGAATATGAAATTAACGCGGTTCTTAAATTCAAAGAATTCAAATACAGACTAGTTGCTTTGCTTTTTGCACAAGGGAGTAGCATCTATAGGTTTGTCGGAGTGATTCCACAGTTTTTATCATACTCGTAGACTGTTTTCTGAAATGAGGAAGGGTTACAGGTAGTGATGGCATTTGATGACACTTTCTTATTATAATTTTTATAAACTAGCCCTTCTTTGGCAAGCCAGTCCCACAGCTTTTTAAGCTGCCCAACCAACTGCACATGCGCAGCATGCGTCTGAAGGTCAGGAGTTCATCAGGACCGGCACCTGCCTGGAAAGGAAGAGGGCCCCAACAACTCAAGGGTGAGGAAAGGGGAAGATGGGGGTGTACCCACCAAGGACAAAGGGAGCATCTTCCCCATCATGATAAAACAGTCACTGTGACGCAGGAGAACCGTTTAGGGACAAAGAACAGTGGAGGCCACAGTAAGAGCATTTACTGAGGACCAACTGTGTGCGAGGCACTGACTTAAATGCCAAGAATGAGATGAGATGAGATGAAGGAAACACACTCAAACTGGCCTTAACACCAGAACTGAATTAAAATGCAATTACAGCTCAGATTACAATAGAACATTCCTTTTAGGATTCTGGGCCAGGTTTCTAGGCTGTGCAGATCACAGAATTTTGTACAGCTGGAGGCAGCAAAATCTCAGATGAACGCAAATGCACTGCCAGGATTATTGCATAAAGCTTTTACTGGTTCTGGCAACTCAGATTTACCTCAGGAGCCAAAGGATTCACTTTTTAGACAATTTGTTTGTTGACGCACTTTTAGTGCTTTTCAAACATGAAACTACGGGTTAGGGTTCTTTGGTATTTTTATAAGTTTGTTGATTTCAGTCCATTCTGTATTTTACATGTTTTACTTTACACACACACATGGGTGCATGAGTACACATACTCATATACGCATTTCTTTTTATAAGAAACCAGTGCCTTAGTGAGAGGAGCAGAGTGAGCCAGAACATCTCGTGCAAGTGGAGCACTGCATATTATACACACAGATCCTAGAAATACTTTCAAAGGGAACAAAGAAAAGGTCAGTCTCAGATCACACTGGAGTTCTCACTCTCCAGCCTAAATCACAGACTGGAACCCTCCAGCATACTTATAGAAACTCATAGAAAAAAAATAGCTCTGATACGGTGTGTGCTCTGGCTTCATTAATTGGGTTTCTTTGTCAAACTCCTAATGAAGACCCCATCCAATTGTTGAAATAACAAGTGTTCCTCTCACCTCCATGACATTCTGGCAGCCTCCCTCCTCTAAGGAGACTGAATCCCTCAGAGTGGGCTACTGCAAGGCACTGAAGCCGGTCACAGGCCCCTCCCCATTCAGGACTATTCTCCTCAACACAGGACTCCATGACAACCAGCACCCTCAGTCCCCTGCATCAATCATCATGGCAAATGCAGAAGGATTTAAGGGGCTTTGGCCAACCAGCCAGAATCAAGCCCCAAGACCATCTGCTATTGGGTGCTACTGTGACCTAATGACCATATTATATTGACCAGACTGATCTCTTTCTATGCCCCAGCTACAAATGTCCATCCCCTTCTCTCTCTAGCTTAATGGACACCCATCATGTGAGACCTGACCTTGCTCTCGCCTGTCCATCCCTGTCCTGCACTTCACCCCCAGGTACCCACTGACACTTCCCTGATACTAACCCCCTCAGTTTTCTCCTACAACTGAGCTGTGCTTGCCAAGAGGGATGTCTCTAGGACCCAGGTGGATAGATCTCCTATCTCCTACCTTGAATCACCTGTAGACCTCGTTCCATTGGCCCGGAGAGACTTTGCATTGCCTAATCGGATATAATCCACCCATCTCACAATGGGAGCCTGTCCACAATGGATGAGCTGAGACCTAGGTCCTGATTTCTCCCAAGACACTCTACCCTGAGTACAGTCCATTCTCACATGCCATGCCAAGAGATTTGACAATTTAGAGATATCTGACAGAGAACAGCCCCTGCCTTCGAAGGGTTTATAATCTGTTATGGCCTGAATGTTTGTGTCCTGTCCTTCCCCCGCCCCAAATTCATACACTGAAACTCAACCTCCCCACAATGTGATGCTATTAGGAGACAGGGCCTTTGGGAAGTGATTAGGATTAGATGAGGTCATCAGGGTGGAGGCTGATGAATGGGATTTGTACCCTGATAAATTCACAAGAGAGCTTGCTTTCTCTCTCTGCTCTCTACCATGTGGGGCACAGCAAGAAGTTCACAGCCTGCGACCAAGAAGAGGAGCATCACCAGCACCCAGCTATGGTGGCACCGTGACCTTGGACTTCTGGCTTCTAGAACTGTGAGAAATACATTTCTGTTGTTTATAAGCCACTCGGTTTATGGTATTTTGTTAGAGCAGCCTAAGATAAGACAATATTGCTGCAGTGTGTGTATCTAGGAAGTCTGTGAAAAAGGATCAACATTTCTCAAACACCTACAACACACTCTCCAGAGAGGCATTTGTTTCTCTCTTTTAGGTATCATTTCTAAATACTTAAACTAATCCTACATGAATGCCTTTGCAGATAGGCACTTCAGGGTTTGTAAGGGTTACTAGAATCTAGAAAATGAGAAACCACCTGAATTGAAAGACCTTGCTGCCCAACAGTTTATATTCATAAATGTCACATGAACCAACTTCACTGTGCAAATAGGCAATCCCTTATGTTCCCTATGCTACCAATCATTCTGTTCTCTTAGGTGGCATGCTGCGGGAGTGAATGGAGTTTCCTTGGGCCTACCAACTGAAAGACATTGCTTTTTGTACCTTGACAGCCAGAGACACATACAAATTAGGCCCCACTATTTCCTGGCTTTCCAAATGGCCATGGGCACACATCTGTGAGAGGGAGCAGGTATAAAGGGTACAACCTCAGAACTACATATTTCCTCTTAACAAAACCAAGGAACAAACCACAAAGCTGGCTTCATCATAACTGTGCAGTAACCAAATGAGCTTACCGGAGTCCAGAAGAAAAACTAATGAACACTTGCCATTTTTCTTTCGGCTACACAGCATCAACATCCCCTTGCCAATGTTTATGAAAATTTCCACCTTTCCTCAGCTAAAGAAGTTTAAAATGTCACTCACTTTCCTGATTTCTTCTCAATCAGGGTATGGGCACAGGACCTAAGCTTGGCCAGATACACAGCACAGTTATTCGATTGAGTAACGAGTGATGCGAAGCAGCAGGAAAAGTAGATCATTGTTTTCTGAAAACAGCAGCAACACTACTTACTTCCCAGGGATGGCAGAGGTGCCCAGCTCACACCCAACACCCAGTGCAAGCAATGTGTGGTGCGGCTGGAGGCACCCCACTATTCAGGAGCTGTACAGTGCCAGCCTCCTCACCAGATCAATTCCATGGTATAATATGGCTGTAACGTTGGTAGTAGTGTACAGTTTTCAAGCTTTTCCCCCAGCTTTCCCAGAGAAAGAGTGAGCTAGGCAATATCCTGCCAATAAATTCCCTTTCTGCTTAAATAACCCACAGGTAATTTCTGTCAATGGGATCATGTTACTAGGAATCCTGGATGTTATAGAGGACAGGTCAAAGTTGAACCCTTGACTGATCCAGAACATCCAAACTTGGCTGTGTCAAATTATCTATTGCTGTATAAAAAAACCACCCCAAAACTTTAATACCTTTTATTTAGTTCATAATTCGGGGGTTCAGCAATTTGGGCTGTGCTAGCTGGGCAATTACATTGACCTGGACCAGACTCCACTGATCTCAAGTGGGGCTCACTTAGACTTCCACAATCAGCTCTTGGATCAAAAAGGTACCTCCATTCTCTTATACACGGAGAAGGCCTCTCATACTCCAGCATGTGAGCCTGAGCTTTTTTAAGTAGTGGTAGAGTTCACAAAGCAGCAGGAACTAAAGCTGAAATGCTTCTTCAGACCTGGGCTTAAAACCTGTATTAGGTTGTATTCTATGATCAAACCATGCCACAAGGCCAGCCAAGGCTCTAAGGATGGAGACACAGACACCACCTCTTGAGGGGAGGAATTGCACAGTATTGGGGGAACTGTGCAATGTACCATACCTGCTTGATAAAGAGTAGAATGGGGGGAAACTGGACATAATCAAGATAACCTTAGGGACTCCACTTTACTAGAACTGCTTATATACAGAATCTGTGCTTTCCACCATTTCCATTAACTACCAACAAATGCCCGCCACTGATTCAACAATAGCTAACTAGAATAACTAGAAGCAATCAATGTACAGTGCTGAGTCAGCCAACTCTGTAGCCTGTAAACAGTTTCGTACAGGACAGGTAAAAAGTGTCCCGAGACCCAATTTCAAGGGGGAGGGCATTCCCCCACAACGACAACGATGACGACAACGACAACGACGAGCAAGGTGATTGAGAACTCGACTCCACTCTGACACTATCTGCCCAGAGATAGTATCGGATTCCACAGGTTGAGGACTCAGTCCTACAAAAAATGTCCTGCCGCCACTTGAGACATCATTTGCAAGCCCAGGCTGTTACCTGTGCTTATGACCAACTGGCTATAAATGAGAGGTTCCTACGACCTCCTCCTCAGATTTGATTAATCTTCTAGAGCAGATCACAGAAGTCAGAGAAACTTTTTACTTACCCGTTCATCGGTTTATTATCAAAGGACATGGCTGAGCCAGATGGAAGACATGAGAGGGCCAGGTGTGGGAACAAGGCACGGAGCTCCTATGCCCGCTGCATCACTCACCCAAAACCTCCACGTGTTCACCAACCCAGAAGCTCTCCAAACCCAGTCCTTTTGCTTTTTTATGGAGGCTGCATCACACAGGCACGATTGATTAATGCATCAGCCATTGGTATTGAACTCCACATCCAGCTCCTCTCCCCTCCTCAGCGGTCGAGAAGCTGGGACTGAAACTTTCAACCTCTTAATCACGTTTGGCTCCCCGAGCCATCAGCCCCTATCCTGAGGCGCTTTCCAAAGGTCACCTATTAACATAACAAAAGACACCTTTAACACTCTCAACACTTAGCTCCTCTCCCCTCCTCAGCGGTCAAGGGGCTGGGACTGAAACTTTCAACCTCTTAATCACGTTTGGCTCCCCGAGCCATCAGCCCCTATCCTGAGGCGCTTTCCAAAGGTCACCATTAACATAACAAAAGACACCTTTAACACTCTCAACACTTGGGAAATGCCAAGCGTTTTGGACCTGTGAGCCACGAACTGTGGACAAAAAAACAAATATATATGAGAAATATGGTTATCTGAATGGCCAAATACATTTTTTTTGTTATAAATCATAATATTGCAGTAGGCCTCATCAATCTCTCATACTATAAACGTGCTCAAGATCATTGACTAGAGTTTTGAGACATCTGACGCCGGCTCTCTAGCTTTGGGCCTTCTTTGAACCTCAGTTTTCCTCCAAAGCTCAAAATCAACATTTTGTGTAAATGAACAAATGGGTAGTTAGATCACTTCAGGCAGAGGACTGGTTAATATCCCTAACTTACAGAAAAGCCTACTATAACTTTAAAGCAATCTAAAAAAGCTCTGCTCTGAATTTGTTATTAGTATCTTAAAGACGTTTAACCATATCCTCTTCCGAAAGCCACTCGAATTGGCAGATCCCACAAATTGAAACGAGATGTTTCCCTGACAACTGTTGAACTGAGAAAGGAAGGGCTCCTCTAAGAAATCTCCATGGAAACCACCCAGTCCTCAAATCTACCATTTACCTTATACTTTGGCTGGCATTCAAGTACATCAAATCAGAAAAAAAAAAAAAAAAAAACATAAGGAAGCTGGAAGGACTTTGGTGCAATGAGGAATGTCTATGTTTGATACAGTGTGATTTTCCAGGAAAAGAAAGCATATTCAGCCCAAATATCTCAGGACTCAAAACCAAAAGCCTCTTCATGCCCAACCCATTTTCAAAATACTTCAAAAAGAGTTTTAAAACACAGTGCACTGGTCTACCTAAGGCTGCTGTGACAAAGTAGCACAAACTGGGCAGCTTAAAAAAAACAAAAATCTATTGTCTCATAGTTCTAGAGGCTGGAAGTCCAAAACCTAGGTTCAGCAGGGTTGGTTCCTCTCAAGGACTCAAGGGAAATCTGTTCCACGACTCTCTCCCAGCTTCCATTAGCCCCAGGAGTTCCTTGGCATGTAATGCATCAGTCCAATCTTCATCTTCATATAGCATTATCCCTGTGTGCCTTCAAATGACCATCTTCTTAAGGACACCGCTCATATTGGATTAGGGGCCCACTCTGCTCCACTGTAACCTCATTTTAACTTGATTACATCTGGAAAGACCCCATCTCCAAAGAAGGTCACATTCTAAGGTACTGAAGGTTAGGACTTCAATGTATCTCTGGAGGAGCGGGGCACAAGTCAACCCATAGCACAGTGCATTTATAAAAAGCATTTTATATTACCTGTTCACTAAGTGTTTGTTAAAGCAAATTCATAGCTCCACTTAATTTGTGGCTTAATCAAAATAGAAGGTTCATAGTTGGTCACACAGCCACATTTAGCTACAATGAATTGTAAGCAGTGCAACGTTTACTCTGGAAAGCCATGAGCCCGGCTGAAAACTGGAGTTTCTACTGCGAAAGAGAAAGGGATAAACATTTGGGGACAACTAGAAATCTTTATCACGTAGACAAACAGAGAAATCACTCAGGAAAAATAAGTCAGTGTCCAGATACTGTGGCCCTTAGGTCAGGACCCACTGCAAAAACAAGATCATAAAAGTTAATGGTGCTTGAAAATTACCTTGGAACTGAAATTAAGAAACTAGTTTGTGTCCAACAGAAAGCCAGAGGCAAAAGGCACTCAAAGGGCAAACAGTGAATAGCATCCCAAATTAGAAGAATTTGAGGGGGAAAGTCAGTTATCCACCTTCATACAGGGACTCCCATAAACCCACATAGCTCCATTTCAGAACAAAACTGGCCCAGGACCTCAGAACACCACCAAATATAAAAGCTCTACCTTATTTAGTATTCAGTATGTATGATTCTCCTGGCTCTCATCCCTTTAGACCCTGTTTTCCTTAAATATGTTTAAATTAAACTTTATTTCGAGTTCATCATAGATTCATATGCAGTTGTACAAAATGATACAGAGATCCTGTGTAACCTTCACTGAGTTTCTCCCAATGACAACGTCTTGCAAAACTATCGTGCAATATCACAAGGACACTGACTTTGATATAGTCAAGACAGAGAACATTTCGATCACCACAAGGATCCTTCATGCTGCCTTTTTATAGCCAATCACTTCCCTCCTGCCCCTGCCTCCTCAACCCCTGGAAACCACTAATCTGTTCTCTCTATCTATAATTTTGTCATTTAAAGAACATTCTACAAATGGAATCATATAGTGTGTAACCATCCAGGATTGGCTTTTTTTTTTTTTTTTCACTTTTTTTTTACTCAGTATATGTACATAATTCTCTGGAGATCCATTCAGGTTGCTGTTTGCATTGATAGTTCATTTTTTTTTTATTGCTGAGTAGTATTCCATGGTATGGATGAACCAGTTTTTTTAACCATTCACCCACTGAAGAACATCTGTATCTTTTCCAGTTATGGGTTATTATGAATAAAGCTGCTATAAACATTCATGTACTGGTTTTTGTATGAACATAAATCTTCATTTCTCTAGGATAAATGCCCAAGAGTGCAATTGCTGGGTCACATATGGTAGTTGCATATTTAGTGTTCTTAACAAACTGTCAAACTGTTTTCCAGAGGGCTGTATCATCTTACATTCCCATCAGCAATGTATACATACCGTTCTTTTGCAGCATCTGGTGATGTCACTATTTTTTATTTTAGCTATTCTGATAGGTATGTAGTGTTATCTCATTTGGCTTTCCTTTGCATTTCCCTAATGGCTAATGATGAATATCTTTTCATGTGTTTGTCATTTGCATAGTCTCTTCACTGAAATGTCCCATGTCTTCTGCCCAATTTCTTATTCAATTGTTTGGGTCTTGTTACATACTTCAGACAGTTGTTTTTTTGTTTTTTTTTTTTGCCAGATATGTGGTTTGCAAACATTTATTTCTGACTCTGCAGCTTGTCTCTTAACAAGGTCTGTCTCAGAGTAAAAGTTTTTAATTTTTATAAAATTCATTTCATTATTTTTCCTTTTATGGATCATACTTTTGGTGTCAAGTCTAAGAACTCTAATTCTAGATCCCAACAATTTTCTATTTTTTATTTTTGAAAATTTTAGTTTTACTTTTTAATCCTTACCTGAGGACATATTTATTAATCTCAGAGGGGGTAGGAGGGAGAGGGAGAAACACTGATTGTCAGCCTCCCATAGCTCCCTGACTAACTGATACCAAACCAGCAACCTAGGTACGTACCCTGACTGAAACTGAACCTGCAACCTCTTCATGTACAGGACAATGCTCCAAGCAACTGAGCCACCTGGCCAGGGTATAGTTTTAAGTTTTACATTCAAGCTTGTGATCCATTTTGAGTTATTTTTTATGCAAGGAATAAAATTTAGGTCCAGGCTCTTTATTTTATCTTATTATTTATGTATTGCCTACTAATGTTCAACTGATCCAGAATCATGGGTTAAAAAGGCTATCTTTTGCCCTGGCTGGTGTAGCTCAGTGGATTGAGCATGGGCCTGTGAAGCAAAGGGTCGCCGGTTTGATTCCCGGTCAGGGCACATGCCTGGGTTGCAGGCCAGTTCCCAGCAGGGGACACACGAGAGGCAACCACACATTGATGTTTCTCTCCCACTCTTTCTCCTTCCCATCCCCTCTCTCTAAAAATAAAAATATATATATTTTTTAAGAAAAGAAAAGGCTCTTTCCTCTTCCATTTAATGGCTTTTGCAATTTTGTCAAAAAACAATTGGGCATATTTCTATGGGTCTATTTCTAGTTTCTTTGTGCTGTTATACTGATCTACACATCTATCCCTCCATTAATACCACAGTCTTAATTACTACAGTTATATAAGTCTTGAAATTAGGCAGAAAAATTCTTCTTTATTCATTTTCAAAACTGTCTTAGCTAGTCTAGTTCCATATACATTTCAGAATCATCTTGTCTTTACCAACAAAAAAATCTTGCTGGGATTTTTGTAGGAATTATGTTAAACCTATATTCAATTTGGGGAAAACTGACATCTTCTCTATGTTGTGCCATCTTTTTTTAAAAATATTTTATTTATTTATTTTTAGAGAGGGGAAAGGAGGGAGAGAAGGAAAGAAGCATCAATGTGTGGTTGCCTCTCGAACACCCCCTACCTGAGACCTGGCCCACAACCCAGACATGTGCCCTGACTGGGAACTGAACTGGCGACCCTTTGGTTCACAGTCCGGTGCTCTATCCACCGAGCCACACCAGCCAGGGCTGTTGTATCCTCTAATCCATTAACGTGGTGTATCTCACCATTTATTTAGATCTTCTTTGATTTCTTTCATCAGCATTGTGTAATTTCCAGGACACAGATCTTGTGATATGCTTTGTTAGATTTACACCTATTTTTTTGAGTAATTGTAAATGTCATTCTAATTTCAGTGTCCATGCATTCATTGCTAGTATATAGAAATAAAGTTGATTTTTGTGTGTTTATCTTGTATCCTATAACCTTGCTGAACTCACTTATTAGTTCTAGGAGTTGCTTTGTACATTCCTTGAAATTTATACACAGGCAATCTTATCATCTGCAAAGAGGGGCAGTATTATTTCTTCCTTCCTGAAATGTATGCATTTTATTTCCTTTTATTGCCTTACTGCACGAGCTAGAACTTCCGGCACAATGTCAAAAAACTGAGATGCAGCAGACATCCTTGCCTTGAAAACGAACCAAGGTAGATATAACAAGAAAGGAAGGGAAACTAAAGTAGTAAATATGTAGACAAATCTAAATTAGGGGTTAGCTAACTAAGGCCTACAAGCCAAATGTGGCCTGCTGCATGTTTTTGTAAATAACGTTTTACTGAAATATTGGCATACACAATCATTTACATAGTACCAATGGCTGTTGTGGTGTTACAACAGTGGAGATGAGTAGCTGTGACAGAGAACACATGGCCCACAGAGGTTAAAATATTTACCATCTTACCCTCTATAGAAAAAGTTTACTAAACTCTGATCTAAACAAATACTGTCTGCATAAAATAACATCTTGTAGAATTTTATAGTACTAAAATATAAGATAAAAACAATATAAGTTTGGGAAAAGGGAAAAGTGGACTTAAATAAAGAGTCTGCATTGTCCAGGAAAAAGAAAAAGAGAAACATAAATAGTAATACTTTTTTTACCAAAACATCCACTAAACACATTCTCTTAGGTTCAGAAGGTAGAAGAACTTCCATCTCTTCTCATTCTGTTGTTTTTCAGTCAAATCAAAGTAGAATCACTTACACACCAGCCTCACTGGGCAGCAAGACGCCTATGAGTCTACAATAAATCCCTCCTTAAAATACCTATCAGGGTACTTACCAGGTCCAAACCATCCGACCTCATGCTTTTCACTGCTAGGGTGCCCAAGTATCCTGTTTCTCTGGGAATAAGGGGGGTCCCAGGAGGTAAGATTTTCAGTGCTAAATCTGAGAAAGTCTAAATTGGTGGCCCTACTTCCAACTCTAATGGCCCATACAAGTGAAATGGACTAAGTGTGGCATGACAACTTCTTCTCTTTCCCATTCACTTCTAGTAACCTAGCGAGCAGGTGACCAAATGGAACTCATTAAAGTCAAGTATAGGGCCTCTCCTACAGAGATCACTTAATTGCTTTCCAAATGATGCCTTTGAAAGAACATAAACTCCTTGGTTCTTCAAAAGTGCAATATATCAACAAGTTAATTGAGTGAGGTAAAAGAAAGAAATCATGGATATCTTGTCAGGCTGTTTTCTCACTTTCTAGGTCCCAGTCTCCTGCTAAAGGATACCAGTATGGAGCACAGAAACAAAACGTATTTTAATATAAGAGAATTGGGAAACTTCCAAAGAGCACTGACCTGAAAAATCTTGACAGAGCAGAGGAAATTGATTTTCTACCAAAGCCATGCAGAGGATTAGACTCAGATTGAGGCCAATAAAAGATTTACATTCCATCCAAGTCCCAATATAACATGATGCACAGATGAAAACATGCTCATGAGCTGACATAGCTAACATGCATTAGAAAGTTCAAGGCAGAAATCAGCTCTTAAGAATGCTAGTCCCAAAGGCAAAAATACAATATATAAATTGTATAAAAAGCCTTTAATGAATCACAACATAATCAGTCTTTCAAACAGATTTTCATAATTAACTTTTATTCTCATTCTGTCCCCCTTTCAAAATGATTGCCCTCAAAGCCTCGGGAACAGAAAATAGCAACAGCCATGCATGTGTAATGACCAAAAAAACTCTTTAAATTGATCATGGATACCTTAAAACTTAAAAAAAAAAAAAACCCTCCAGTTTCCCAGCTTTCAAATATTAGACAATTACTCTACCCCCATGTCACCACCCATACAGACAACTGTGAACACATTGTTCTTATTATAACCTCTGTTAGTTATGGTAGGATCCCCTGTACACAGATAGAACCAAAAGTAGTACTGGTGACCAGCTTGACCTTGACTGATCAGGTCACCTACACTGAGCAGTGTGCAATGAGAAGGCAAGTCTGCTCATCAGGTGGGCACCTATTCTGGCTACAGTATAAATTAAAATTAAAGCTGCCTCTTTCACAATGCAAATTTTGCAAATTTTCTTGAAATCCTGATTTTTTTTCAATCTTCCTATGTCTAAGAAAGGAAATATGATGCATAGGATGTCAAGTCAACAGATAAAGTCCAGAAAAGCTATTACTGTGTAAATGAAGCATGACATTAACACAGTAGGAATCAAGAATGAACGTAAGTGAGCCAGCCTCCATGTAGAATTGGTTACATCCAACTGAACACAATTTTGAAAGAAAAGGGGACATACTTAAAGGAAGCAAAAAGCTCTAGCCAATGCAATCAACAGTAGTTAAAGTGATGCGTTGATTCCCGAGGTGTAAACATTTTTGGTTTCATGGTTGCACGATTAGAAAGAGCAAATCCATATACCTCTGCACTCAGTCAAGGCCCTTCTTTTATTCCCCAAAGCTCAAACCAAGTGTAATAAACAAAAGTATAGTTAAACTGTTTCAGTAAGAAGACTTGTTAATATCCTCAATTTCAGGAAAACTTAATTCAACGTTAGAGATATATAAAAACTCAGTTCTGAATTTGTTTAAACAAATCCTGTTTCCAAGAGCTACGCAAATTGATGGGCATCAAACATTAACTGGAAGGGGATGCTTCCTAGCAATAGCTGGATGAAGAAAAAGGGCTCCTGCAATAAGTCTCCATGGAAACCACCCAGTCTTTGCATCTACCGTTTATCTTATACTTTGGCTGTCATTCAAGCACATCAAATCAGCAATAAAAATGTAAAGAAGTTGGAAGGGCTTTGGAAAATGAAGAATTCAGTGTTTGGTACAGGGAGATTTTCCAGGAAAAAAAGAAAACACCTGCAGTCCAAACGTCTCAGTACTCAAGAGGCCTCTGCTATTTCAGCCTGTTAAAATACAAATCTCACAAATGAAGTATGTGCAAATAGCTTTTATATTAAGCATTTCATTTTGCCGATTCACTAAATGTTTATAAAAGCAAGTTTATATTCTCATTTACATTGTGAATGATTTGGGCATTTTAAAGAATAAAGTCCTGGTTTGGGATTTTAGAATATGAAAAGGAAATGTAATTTATAATGTTGCGACTATGAGAATAAGGATACAACGCATGTGGTAGCCATCCTCCAAGATGGCCCCCATGATCTCCACCTCCTAGTATTCATGATACCCTTGTATAACCCTTTCCCACAGTGTATCAGGGTTGTCTGTGTGACTAAGAGATTATGGGAAAAGTGATATGTGACTTCTGAGACGGGGACATAAAAGATATATGGCTTTTGTCATGTTCTCTCTCTCAGATCCACCTCACTGGGGGAGGTGAGCTGCCATGTCGTAAAGATACTCAAGTAGCCCTAAGGAGAGGCCCATGTGGTGAGGAACTGAGTCCTCCTGCCAACAGCTACGTAAGTCCATTTCCAATTAGACCTTTGGATGACTGCAGTCCTAGATGACAACTGGACTGCAACTTCAACAGAGAACATGAGACAGAACCACCTGGCTTAGCTTTTCCTGGATTCCTGATTCTCAGGAACTGTGCAAGATAATAAATGTTTGTTGTTTGAAAGTGCTCAATTTTGAGGTGATTTGTTATGCAGCAATAGATAACTAATACAACATATAATTGTTACCTCTTGGGCACTGCCTTCCTGTCTTTATGTTGAAACCAATACTAAAGAGGTAGTATAATAGTGTGGAAAGAACAGGGTTCTGCAGGCAAACATATTTGGATCACATCCTAGGCCCACCACCTACAAGCTGTGTGTTCTTGGTCAAATTACTTAACTGCAATGCCTTAATTTCTTCATCTAAAGCAAAACAGAGATTGGGACTATCAAAATCATAGAGTATTTGAAAAAAAAATTAATATATATATATAAAGAGCCTGGTACCAAATAAGCATTTATTGTTAGTCCCTTCCCTTTTTTAAGGGGTAAATGATTCTGCTAAAATGGACACAATTTATGAACAGAACTACAACTAAGCTGAAGTACTGAACCCTGGAAAAGTTGGAAGACTCCTTTTCGCACGGGCACAAGGGAAGACCTCAGCTGTTGCCAAGGTCTGCCACAGAAATACAGAAACAACAGGGCCAACCCTGTCTGCTAAGTGTTTTTATATAATTTATTTCATTTAATCCTTTCTCAATAACCTTTCATTAATCAGGGTACACTAGGATATACTAAATCAGGATTTCGCAACATAGGAACTATTGAGGTCTTGGGCCAGATAATTCTTTGTTGTGGGAGCTGTCCTGTACTTTGTAGAACGTTCGGCAGCATCTACCCACTGTGTGCCAACAGCACCTTCCCCAGTTGGGATAAACGAAAAATATGTCCAGACACTACCAAATGTCTCCGGGCAGGAAGTGCAAAACTCACCTCTGCTTGAGGACCACTGTGCTGATTTAGTATCAAATAGTCACCAAGTCTTAACGGCTTAAACTGACATTTTTCTCTGCTCAGGCTACAAAGTCTGTTGAGTATAGCAGCTCTGCCCAATATCATTTTCATCTGGTACCCAAGTTGATGGAGCAGTGCCTCTCTGGAACACCACCAGTCATTATGGCAGAAGAGAAAAGAGACATGGCAAACCACCTGCTAGCTCTTAGAGCCTCTGCCTTGAAGAAGGTCCATGACACCTGCCATCACAGGCCACTGGCCAAAGCAAATCCATGGTCAAAGACGTTATCAAGAAAGAGACAGTGAATGAATATTTGTGAGCAACTGTGTAGTCTATCGATCCCTAAAACATCCAGAGGTATGAACATTTTAATCATGAAAAAAAATATTCACAGGTAACTTCCCAAAACTCATACCACAGCTTACCAAGATTCAATCCATATCTACCCAACACAAACACACACACACAAATCAATATTCTCTCCACTTTAACAGTGGTCTGCAAACTGCGCTCTATGGAAATGAACAGTTTCTAAAAGTGCATCAGAGAGTCTGTAACATTTAATTCATTTTAATTTCAATTTTTTAAATATATTTGATTCCACTCTCAAGTATATAGCCAAGAAAATTGAAAACACATGTCCATATAAAGTTCAGACTTTTACTGTGTTTTTGCAGTATTCTATGTATAATTTCCCTAACATATAAATTTACTGACTACTAGCTAACAATCATTTAATAAGTGATAAATCTAACAGTACAAAGTTCATAATGATCTGTCCCTAGCCTATCAGTACTTTTTCAGCTGCATGTAAAAGGAGGGAAGATGACTTATTGGTCATTATAAAGACTTAAAATTGTTTTGTGCTAAAGTAGTCATATTTTCAAGGGGTGAAACCATCTCACACACGACAATGAAGGTAGTCAGTCACAGACCTGGAATGAGACCATATGGGAATGAGATACTTCTCCTTAGCTGAGTATTCCTGTCCCAGACTGTACGTACATGGTATCCCTCAACTGAAGCCTAGCACAAGGAAGCCTAGCACAAGGAAGCCAGCTGTGCCACATTTTCAGAGGTAGACCAGTGGAGGCTAGATCAATGGAAAACTCAGTTAGCTATTGTTAGGTACAACTTTTTTTTTTTAATGTTGTATTTATTTTATTTTTAGAGAGAGGGGACGGGAAGGAGAAATCAATGTGTGGTTGCCTCTCATGTATCCCCTACTGGGGACCTGGCCTGCAACCCAGGCATGTGCCCTGACTGAGAATCGAACCAGCGACCTTTTGCTTCACAGGCCCGTGCTCAATCCACTGAGCTACACCAGCCAGGGGTGTTAGGTACGACTTTTAACAACGTAATAAGGCTTTGTAATTTTCCTAAGGTATACTTTTCTAACTACCTCCTGGCCTTCGTCTGGTACCTATAGCGTTGATTAATCTTTTTGGTCCATTCTGAATTTTTTTAAAAACTAAGTATGAGCCCTGGCTGGTGCAGCTCAGTGGATTGAGCACGAGCCTGTGAAACAAAGGGTCGCCGGTTTGATTCCCAGTCAGGGCACATGCCTGGGCTGCAGGCCAGGTCCCCAGTAGGGGACACATGAGACACAACCACACATTGATGTTTCTCTCCCACTCTTTCTCCTTCCCTTCCCCTTTCTCTAAAACTAAGTAAGTATTTTTTTTAAAAAAACTAAATATGAAAAGCAAAAAAATACCCATATGTCCACAAACGTATGCATCAATGTTCATAGCAGCATTATTCATAATAACCAAAAAAGTGGAAACAACCCAAATATCTACCATAAAATGAAATACGATTTGGCCATAAAAAGGTGTGAATACTGACACAGGCTACAATAAATGAACCAGGGGCTGGCCATGATCAAGGAACAGACCAGGATGATGCTTCACATCACAGCAAATTCACTCTGCCACCTTTTTCAAAATAGTATCTTGGAGGGGAAGCCAATTATGGAATTTTATTAAAACTTCCTTCCAGTCATTTTCCCTGTGTTTTCTGCATTCATAGTCCTAACCATGAAATCAAACGGTTTCATGGCTAAAGCTCCGATCACTCCCCACCAAAGCAAGATAGAGAACAGCTCCATGAGGAAAAGTCAGAGTTCCAGTTCCCATGGAGCAGCCAAATTCCCACCTGTGCCCCACAGAAGACTGTGGCACAGGAAAGGAAGAAGAAAGAGACACTATGGAAAAACTTCCAGGAGAGTATGACCCCTACACCACAATCTCCAGGAAAGTGAATGGGAAACTGTCCTCCCCTCCCATGGATTTAACGGTGATCTACTGAATGCAGCCCATCAAAGACTCTTGAAAACCTTTCCTTCTTGAATGGCTACCCATGGTAATATCTTATCCCCAGAAGACAAATCTCAAATGAAAGTCAAAGGTGACTGCAAAGTGCTTTGTAGGGCCCACACATGAGTCAACAGAAGAGAATTACCTTTTAACCTTTCTTTTTAAAGATTTTCCATAAAAGGCACTTAAATAGGACACTGCTTTCTTAAATTGTAATCTGAAAATTAAGAAATGATAACTCTTATAATCTGCACTCTGTTAGGAAAGAGGTTCCTTATTTTTGGTGTCATGGACCCTTTGGCAGCCTGATGAAGCTTTATGGATCCCTTTTACGAATGATGATTTTAAGTGCAAAAAATAAAACAGGATTACAAGGGAACCAATTATATTAAAATAATTATTAAGGTGTTCTATTAATTTGTGATTATGTAATACAGAGTAGAGCAAAGGTTGGTTTACAGTTGTTCATATGGGAAATAATGTAATAATTAATAAATAATAATACAAGAATAAACTCTGTGTTTTGCATACTCACGACTGTGAACCAACTTTTGCCCCATCCTGTATATGTACTTATTACGGAACCCTAATAACTGTCAAAATTTTGAAGTAGTGATTAGCATAAATGATATTTCCAAATGTCTGCAACAGCTGTGATGCTATGTGAAACTGACTTATTGATGACAAAGTCACAGTTGGGGGTTAACAGTGGTGTGATTAGTTGCTTACATTCATTAACTGATGAAATGCCAAATATTCATTGTTAGTTCAAATAAAGACGTACTTTTTTCTAAAGATGTACCAAGGTCAGGGTCACCTTGAATTTTATTCACAGATCCCTTGGAGATCTGAAAAACCAGGTAAAGAATCGTGTTTTAAAATGAGTAATAACCTAAGGTGTGAATCCTTCCCACAGGGATGAAAGTTTTCAGATATCTGCAGACACCATTTAGAATGTTTTCTTTTTTAGAATGTTTTCTTTATAAATGACATAAATACAAAGGGTTGTGACTTTGGTGTTTTTTTTAAATACTGCCAATGTCTTGTATCCAGCACATAAGAAAGTGAACATAAACAAACAAATAAATGGCATCTACACCTGGGATAAAAGAAGTAACCCATGTTCACTTTTATTCTGGACATGCTCTTGACATAAATCCCATTGTTCAACTTGGCTGATTCCCTGAAATTTTATCTGGACTAGCCCTTAACTATGGGAGAGAAAGCAAAATTTATACTACCCACAGAATTTATCCTTTGCCTACCTCCTACATTTCTTGAGATTGTTCTCAGATTTCTTAATCAATATTGAAGCAAGTAAAATCTCCTGTGGCTATGAATTTTGGCACCCCTAATGGTATCCATGGAAACGCCCTAATTGAAAACATTCAGCTCCCATTGGATCTTTTTATCCCATGAAACATTTAAGAGAATTAGTTTATATCTTCCCACATATTTTACACCCTACAATGAATCTTGCAGTGGCAGGCAATACAGATATGGTATATGAAGGAAACCTGTAATCTTGAGCATTCAAAATAATTCTAAGCAACTGCCTATGGGCATTCAAAAGCCTGACTAGGATGTGTTTGCCATGCTTGGTAAATTTAGCATTTTGTCTGTAATACAAATGGCACTATCAAGTTAGGCAAAGCTTATCAGAAATTTCCCTTTATTGAATTAAAAACAGACCATTTACCAATTTGTGCCATAGAAGATACAGTGTTAGAAGCCATGAATGAGCCACTCGGTTTCTCACCTTTCCTTTACATGCGTTATTAAATGGCCATCAATTTCTAGTTAGAATCAGCATTGCTTTTTCCCCACCTAAAAGATCCAGTGCTACAAATAAATCAACCCATAAAAAGATCCAGCTCTATATTTTCTCTTGTCCAAGGCACATCTGTTTTGTGTTATGCATCGATATTCGGGTGAAAGAGGAGAGAATCAGATGCTACCACTAAGAAAAGCATGTTATCTTTTTATACCTCTTCTTTCTTGTGTAAAACAGGGATGAGGATGCCATACCCCTGTTCTACCAAAAATTTAGAATTACTGCAATGGAACCCAAGCCGTATCTTCACCCACTCCACACCCCAGAGATGCTGCTCCTCCTTCTGGTGCTCTACAGCTCACCCAGCAGGAGTGGCTCAAGACGGGTGGGGGGGGGAGAAAAACACAAGGGCACAGAAAGAGCATGGATACCAGCCAAGGCTGACAGAGTTTCAATAACCTGGGATTAGAAAAGCTGTACAAATATATTTATTATCAAGATGTTTCAACTTGTTATTATTATCAGCTTACTTTTGTTGAGCAAAAGGTCTTCTGTGTTCATGCCAGGTGGCCAGGAGAACATTAGAAAACCAGTTCTGAAGGATGGTGCTCAGTAATCCAAATCAAGCCAAAACACTGAACGTTCTGCTATTTGAACAACCCCCTGTTCCACACAAAGGGCAGAAGAAATAAAGGGCTTCTTCTTTCTTTCAAGGTTCTACCCTGACTGGGCTATAAATATGACTCAGTAAAATGATAAATACCACAATCTCAGTGCCAAATATATTCACCAACATTTAATTGAATTTAACATAGAGGTTTTCGTTTCATCACCACCCCGTAAGAAGTGCAACTACCCAGGGATCACCATGATGTGAGAGGCCTAAGCCGTGTGAAGAGGCCCCAAAATATGAGATACCACATGGACGGATTGGCCGCAAACACTGAGCAGCCATTCCTAAGAGTAAAGAAGTCATCTTGGAAGTGGAACCTCCAGTCCCAGCCATCCAACTAACACCACCTAGCGCATAAATGAAGCGCCTAGCTGAGACCTTTTGAAATCCCTGACCACAGAACTATGAGAATGATTACTATAAGCCGCTAAGTCCTGGGGTGGGTTTTCAGACAGCAATGGAGAATGAAGACAATAGTCATTGCCTCTTGCATAAGCTTTGGTGCCCCCAGAGAAGGAACTGTGAGGTTGCCCAATCGTTCTCCAGACAAGAGTTAAAATGAGCAAGGGTCCTTTCAGCTGGCTCAGACCTCAGAGTCACCAGCCTTAATTCTCAGACAGAAATTAGTTGCAACGAGAAATGCGGCACCTGACTTCTAGCCAACTTATCCCATTAAGAATCATTAAACCCCAGGGGCACTAATGGTAAAAGGGCACTTACCTCATTCAAGTAAGGTCTCCCAGCAGCAGAAAGCCTGGAGTAGGACCCTAAAGTAACTGCTGACTGTCTAGATAAATGACCTCTTGACTCTAGGAATCCTCCCCAATTGTGTGAACCTGAGAAATACTGTAACCTGTTTGGAAGGTACCTAATCAACAATGGGTTATGCAATCTATCAATATGCTAATCTCTCAAGAGCAAGACAGAATAATCCTAGAGTCTGTCTTCCAGCTACCACCTACCTGCTAATGGTCTCAAGATCTTGTCAAACTTACCAAGGAAATAAAACAGACACCCACTACCACACAGCAAAGGATTAGGTGGGTCATTCGGGTACTTTTATTATTTGAGTAGTTTTAAATCTACACTTGTTTCTTTAGCTCCAGAAAACAAAGGTGTATGGCCATGCTATCTATAGTCTATGGTGTTGTTAAAATTAGTCCTAATTAATATTCCTAACATAGTTCTAAGAATGATTGGGAGTGGGTAAGCCCTCCAAGAACACCGAGGAACATTACTAAAAATAAGAAGCCCTTTCTACTCTGCAAAGTGTTTTTACACTTTTGTCCCAAAGCACTCTTTAAAGAGAAATTACTTCTGTTATGTTCACTTTACAGACCAGCAAATAAAAGACACACACACTTCAGTGAGAAAGTGCCTTTATGAACCCCAGGCCTCTAACACTGCTAGAATTTAGTGCCATTTATACATATCTGTACCCATCAACCCATGTCCAAAAGCATGGATGATCTGAATGACTATACAACAGCCACGATGGAAAATATAACAGGGAATTTAAGCTCTTGTCTGCCACACTAGAACAATAATTTCACCTCTCCTTACAGTTCTCCTGTCCAAAATACCCTACCCCCAGAGGTAATAATTATCAAACTAATGATTCTTTCTGTCACCTTTCAGAATAAAACTGCTTCCTTTACCAGAATTTACAGTTATTATATAGTAGTTTATACCACAGTACAGAAATTGCTCTGTAGTGTATAGAAAATAATATTTTTATCATAGTCCTAACATGGGAGAAAAAGTTGAGTGACCTTATCCTAGATAACATGGGAAACTGGAGTTTATTCTACAATATTGTGATGGCACATAAAATGAGGTTACCAGGAACTGGGGGAGGAAGAATGTAGAATTATTGTTTAGTGGGTACAGAGTTTCTGTTTGGGATGATTAAAAAATCCTGAAAATCCATAGTGATGATGGCTGCACAACACTGTGAATGTATTTAATGCCACTGAATTGTACATTTAAAAATGGTTAAAATGGTAAATATTATGTATATCCTACTACAACAGAAAATTTAAAGAAAAAATGCCTGCATGAGGAAATAAAAGTCATATGGCTAAATCATGCATTAACATTTCACTGGTTGAAAATGACTCAAGAAGGAAAAGTTAAAACAGTTTACATTTTATGTTACATATATGTTAACTGACAGTTTTCAAAACCTTTTCAATCATAATTTGTCAATCTAAACACTAAGAGGCTTCACAGCATCAATTACTCTTACATTTCAGATCTAACAACACTTCAGACTTAGACAATATTTTAACCAAATGATCAGAATATATTATTTTTTATGTTTTGTTGATTATACTATTACAGTTGTCCTGATTTTCCCCCATTGCCCCTCTCCACCCAGCGCCCCCATCCCCTCAGGCAATCCCCCCACCATTGTTCATGTCCATGAATCATGCATGTAAGTTCTTTGGTTACTCCATTTCCTATACTGTACTTTACATCCCCATGGCTATTCTGTGACTACCTATTTATACTGCTTAATCCCCTCATCTCTTCATCCACTCCCTCACAACCCCCTGCTATCTGGCAAGCATGAAAATGCTCTCCGTATCCACGATTCTGTCTCTGTACTTCATGTTTGCTTAGTTCATTTTTTTAGATTCAATTGTTGACAAATTTGTATTTGTTTGCTACTTTACTGTTCATAGTTTTGATCTTCTATTTCTTAGGTAAGTCCCTTTAACATTTCATATAATAAGGGCTTGGTGATGATGAACTCCTTGAATTCACCTTATCGGGGAAGCACTTTTATCTACCCTTCCATTCTAAATGATAGATTTGCTGGATAGAGTCATTTTGGATGGAGGTCCTTGCCTTTCATGACTTCAAATACTTCTTTCCAGCTCCTTCTTGCCTGCAAGGTTTCTTTTGAGAAATCAGTGGATAGTCTTATGGGAACTCCTTTGTAGGTAACTGTCTCCTTTTCTCTTGCTGCTTTGAAGATTCTCTCCTTATCTTTAACCTTGGGTAATGTAATTATGATGTGCCTTGGTGTGTTTCTCCTTGGGTTCAACTTCTTTGGGACTCTCTGAGCTTCTTGGACTTCCTGGAAGTCTACTTGCTTTGCCAGATTAGGGAAGTTCTCCTTCATTATTTGTTCAAATAACTTTTCAATTTCTTGCTCTTCCTCTTCTTCTAGCATCCCTATGATTCAGATGTTGGAACATTTAAAGTTGTCCCAGAAGTTCCTAAGCCTCTCCTCATTTTTTTGAATTCTTGTTTCTTCATTCTGTTCTGGTTGAATGTTTCTTTCTTCCTTCTGCTCCAAATCGTTGATTCGAGTCCCAGTTTCCTTCTCTTCACTGTTGGTTCCCTATATATTTTTCTCTATTTCACTTTGCATAGTGTTTACTTTTCTGTCTATTGTGACCATACTCAATCATTTCTGTGAGCATCCTGATTACCAGTGTTTTGAAGTCTGCATCTGATAGGTTGTGTATCTCCTCATCACTTAGTTCTTTTTCTGGAGTTTTGATCTGTTCTTTCATTTGGGCCCTATTTCTTTGTCTTGGAGTATCTGTTACATTGTAAGGGGCAGAGCCTTAGGTATTCATCAGGGTGGGGCAACCGACCTTCCTGCATTGTGGCTCTGCATGTCGGGGAGGAGTCAGAGAGGGAACAGTGCTGCTTGCTCAGCCCTTGGCCAGCTTTCAGTCACTTCCCCCACTACCCACAAGCAAATTGGACCCTTCTGGTACTGATTCACACATGACTGGTTTTGTATACATTCTAGGACCCTGTGGAGAATCTCCAGCAGATTCTCCTGTGAGGCTGGGAGTTTCTCCATGCCACCACAACCACTACAGGTTTTTACAGCCAGAGGTTTTAAGGCTTTCTTTTCCCACAATGGAACCTTGGGTTGCGCAGTCTGTCTCGCTCTCCAGTTGTTCCTCCCAGTTTATCTGCATGCAAGTGTGGTACTGTCCAGTCCTCCAGTCGCTGCCTTGCCACGCATCCTTTCCACCCCAGCTGCCCACCTCTGCCCCTCCTACCAGTCTGGATGAATGTTTCTGCTTGAACTGCTTGGTTGTCAGACTTCCATACAGTTCAACTTTCTGGCAGTTCTGGTTGTTTTTTGTTTTTAAATTTGTTGTTGTCCTTCTTTTGGTTGTGTGAGGAGACCCAGTATATCTACCTACATCTCTATCTTGGCCAGAAGTCAAGAAGCCATATTTTTAAAAAATAATTGCATGAATGTTCTCAAGTTGATTGTTTTGAGTATATATATCCAATAGGATGAATATAGAAAATATAATCTTGTATTGGATGAATGTAGAAAATATAATCTGTATCGTATACTGAATTTATTAAAATAAAATAGAACAATCAGTACAGGTGTCTTAGTTAGGATTATTAAAGTACCAATGTTTACATATTAGTTGAAAGCCCAAGAAGCAGAACCCAATGTAGTTCAACGTAAATAGAGCTGGGAGAAATATAATTGCTGACCTAGCAAAGGAAACACATTAACTAGTAAAATGATAAAAGTCATTACTCTCCCTCTTTCAAGAAGTTATGAGTATTTGTTATGTTAAAAACCAATCTCAGTTTAGAAAGAGAGCTAAAATCAAGTATATTTGAGATCTGCCATAATACACGAAACTAAGATTATGAAAACAGTAACACTTAGTGGAAGAAAGGAAAATATAATACCTACCAAAAGAAAATTCAAATAGGTATGAACCTGTACATAAATCCAATCTGCTTTTATTATTCAGTACAGTCTCCCATTCTAGACATAGAAGATTATATGGTAGGAGTTGGCAAAATTTTTCTGGGAATACTTTAGGTTCTGTGGGCTATACACAGTCTCTGTTAGAACTACTCAACCCGGCCCGCTATAGTGTGAAAGCAGCCACAGACAATATGTAAACACGAATGTGGCTGTGTGCCAGTAACACTTTGTTTATGGAAACGGAACTTTGAATTTCATATAATTTTCACATCATGAAACATTCCTTTTACTTTTTGCTAACCATTTAAAAATGTAGAAACCATTCTTAGCTCATAGGCCATACCCCGTCCCCCCAAAAACAGGGAACAGGATGGAATTGGCCCATACCCTGTATTTTTCCATCCCTGGACAAAAGAATGCTTTCAGTATCAGAAACTCTTCAACAAATAGAAATACAAGAAGGAGCAACCAAGTCTTAAAACTCCATGATAGTTACCCAAAAAAGAAAGGCATATTAATAAGTGGGCCTCATCCGGAAAACAGTGAGAAAATCAGTAAGAAAGTTTATTGGAATTCAGTTCGCTAATACACAAGATGTCAAAGAGTAGTAGTGGATACCCAGCAAGCTGCTCAGTATATATTTCTGATATTATTAGCAAAAAAGATATTCACACTGACTCCAAGAGAAAAGACAGAGGCTGTGATTCCATTTATGCAGTGATACAACGCACATCAGAATTAGAGGGATTACTTTTAGGTCTAAAATGACCAGCCATGGTATTTTCTCAAGAAAGTCTGAAATTCTCAGAACTAGAGTAAATTTTATGTCAGCTCAGCACCAGGAAGCTGTTATTTACATGTAAGACAAATTTCTAGAAGAAAGGTGAGAGTATGACAAAATGTTTGAGTTACTGCTGTATGAAATTGCCCAATGGATTTTTCAAAAGAAAAATTAAGATTAGGGTCAAGATTCCATCCTTGACTACATGTGTCAGGCCAATGCTAAAACCAGCAGGGGAACTGACTTTCACCAAGGATATGTTCCCATTTAAGAAACTGCAAGAATTTAATATTTGATACACAGCTCAGAGCTCCTCTATTCCACCTAACCACTTGCTACTTCTTGGTTTAAAGTACAAGGCTCTTAGGAAGAACCATTTGTTTGAGAATTAAAGAATCATACTACTTGCCCCCAACCCAATGGTGTTTTACACACCCTATAGCACTGATAGAAAAAGTAGAAATTCCACTTATCACCAATCATATTTACTGCATCTTCAAAGGAAGGTTTATAATTCATAATTAAACAGAGCATACTACTGGCCTATTCCAGATAAAATTACATTTTGAGAGAAAAAAATAAATATCCATTTTGATTTCACAACTTTAAATAATGGAATGCTGACAAAGCACCTTGCTATACATTCATCCAACCACCTGTCACTACCATCACCCTCGAACACAAAGGGCTATTTTTACATAGTACCCTATGGAGATAGATAATATCCCATTGCCATGGCAACAAATTTTCCAGAACATACATTAGCCCGTGAAGAATGCAAAAGAGAACAAAGCTGCTTCTTTGCATTTGCCTTTACAGTATATGAGAAGAAGTCTAAGTTTTTCTAAGGCCTCGGTTTGCTGAGAAGGGCCTTAGTGAGTCTGAGCGACACACAAAGAAATCCTACGTGGATACACATACATGTACAGGAATGCTATCCTTCAGGGAAAGAAAAAAGCCAAACTAATGCAAAGCCATACCCCCAAATGTTATATATGCTTTTTATTCCCCTGAACTAATTCATCTCCAGTCCTAGGGTGACCTTTCCCACCATGTGCAGCTTACTCCTGGCAGAATCTTTAGGAAGACCACTCCACTGCTACATTTTCCCCACTGACCTGAACAAGAACAAGCACAAGCACCGCAACTCATGAAATGCCCCACTCTGATCAAAAAACACGCCCCCCCCCCATACCCAAATGAGAGAGACAATCCCATAGTCCTCAAGGCTTACCTGGATAAGTATGAAAAGCAGCTCAGATGGGCTAGTCATTCCTCTCTGGCTCTCTCCTATCCCTCCTGGAGGTCATAAACCCAGACCCTGTTTGGCACAAATGGACTTCCCTCTCACCCCACACCAGCCATCTTCCCAGTCAACGTTATAGCCTGTGCGGCCCCTCTTCTATTTGTCCCCCAGAGCCACTCCCAACAATGACTCATCCCCTCTGTCCAGGAGGCTGACCTCTGTAAGCTTCAAAATCCAGGCACCCTTGCCCTTGACTTTCAGTTGGGTGAAGACAGTGAGGAGGACTGTAGCACATCAGAGGGAAGGGGACAGAGTGGGATATCTGCCCCTCAGCCCGCCATCCCCTCCCTGGCCACAACTCTGGCAATGGCTGAGTTCTTCTAGACTACTGTGTCTACTGGGGAACAATATTGGACAGCTCCAGCAACATCCCTCCCCTGGCCCCTTCAGAGCCAGGGACAGTACTGCCTTCCTGCTGCTGCCAGTCTTTCCATGCCTCGTCAGCTCTGCTTTCAGTAAAACCCTCTGAGCATGCTATTTCCTGCAGGGCCCTGAATGATCCATAGCCTTACTCCAATTTCTGATGGCTTCCTTGGCTTCAAGGTTTGATCATCTATGACCTTAGACTGTCCCATATTCTGCTTCACCAGAGCACAGAAACTCCTTAGAAATGTCCCAAAACCCTTCCTCAGAACCTCCCCCACGGAATCGCTCTTTAAGGAAGAATCCCAACAGTTACACAGAACTGCTATGAAAACAACAGCCTCTCCATTAAGACAGCATCAGGAAACCTCCCTGTCTTTTTCAGTCTGTCTCCTCAAGGAAGACTGAACTTCCACCCAAATAATTATGAAAAGTATGGCCAGAAGTCACTTAGTTCTGTAAGCTTAATAAAGTCACCGAACCTCTGCACCTCCATTTCATTTTCTTCAAGCTGGAGATAATAATTACTATCTAGTAGTTTGGTTGTCAGAATTAAGTAAAATGAACTTTCTAAAAGTTAAAGTAAGAGACAAGGCCAAGGACATGGTATTCAGTGAATACATGGTAGCTGCTAAGCCAGAGTAGATTTTTGACCTGGGGGACACTTGGCAATGTCTGAAAACATTTCTGGTTGTACCATCTGTGGGAGGGACAGATACTGGCATCTAGTGGGTAGAGACCAGGGATGCTGCTAGACACCCTACAATGCACCGGACAGACCCCACAACAAAGAGTGACCCAGACCAAAGTGTCAATAGTGCTGAGGGAGAGAACCCTTGATCCAGAACAATGAATACATGAAGAGAATCTAAAACAGCTACATGTGCTTTACTACCATTGCCAAACGGTAATAGGATATCAAGGTACCAGAATGTATGCCAAGGAGAGGAGTTGAAACATTTTTAATTTGAAAGAGATCCTAATCCTAAAGGGGGGTGGGGGGAACTTCAGAAAGCAAACACACCAAACATCTCCAGGGGCCAAAAGCTGTTTGTATATAATCTGTTTTTCACACGGCTGACCCTGAATTAAGGGACGAACAAAAAGGATGTTGTATTAAATATGTTCTTTTGAAGGCAATCAGGGACAAGCATTACACATTTAAGAAAGCCTGCTTAAAACAAAAACAAAAACAATTAATTGCTGGCATGTATGGAGTTTACTTCAATTAGCCAGGGAATTAACACAGGTAACCCATGTAATTGCCCCCAGGAGGCTGAACAAAAGATATTTTTCTGTAAATCAATGGCAAAGTGTTATAAATGAATTAAGTCAAAACAAACATTTGCTACTAGCCTAATGCTAATAGCCTCTTCTGGTCATAAATTAACTTATAAAGATAGCTGGATTTCTCCAGCCAGTTAAAATCACTTTTTCCTTCAAGGCCATGGTCTAGATCTAGCCAGTCTTGGAAGTAGAAATAATAGTGGCAAATAGAAGAGGCCCAACAGCCAGCAAGCGCCTGCTCCTGCAGAGGGACTCTCTGGAGTGAGACCGAGATACAAAGGGCCAGATAGAAAGGTCTGGAGCAGAGAGAGCTCAGAGCCAGGACTGCAGAAACCACAGGGTGAAGTCCTAGAGGAGGCAGTGGAGTACTCATTCACTCTGGGCCTCCTTTCCTCTTGCAAGATGGACTGGAGGGGGAGGGACCACAGAGGACAGGACAATCCTGCCCTGGGGCTGGCCAGCAGTGCCAATGTTATTCTGACTTTGGGAAAAAAAAAAAAAAAAACGACTCCTTAAGAACTGAAATTTCTAGTCCTGACACCTTGCAACTCTTCCCAGCAGGACTTCTTAACCATTTTTGGGCTGTGGCCCTGTTTGGCAGTCTACATGGACCTCTTCTCAGAATACTGTTTTTAAATGCATAGAATTTAACATTTAAAACACATGGAATTATAAAAGAAATATATTGAAATGCAGCTATCAAAATAGTTAAAAAAACAAGTTTATGGTAGTGACACATCTGTTTCTTTATTAACACAATGAATAAAATCAGCCAATGTGTCTAAACTATTGTAAACTGTCATTGACATATCTGAGACAATTATAGTATGATTTTGAAAATATCCTATTTCTACAGGTGATAAAGTCAGAGGTCATGCTAATACTACTGTGGTCTGTTGCCTACATGCATAATAGAAACAAATGCTTGATTTCATTTAGGGGTTAGTATAAAGGAAGATTTATTTTCCCCACATCTAAAGTCACAGACTCCTGAACTAGACCTTTACAGTATTCTGTGCAGGAGTGGGCATGCAAGGCATTCATATCTGCTTTTGCACTTTTTTCCTGCCTCCTACTAGTTGACAGGGAAAAAAGTACCTAAAGACTAAAATTTAGCCCTAACTGGTGTGGCTCAGTGGACTGAGTGCCAGCCTGTGAACCAAAGGGTCGCCGGTTCAATTCCCAGTCAGGGCACATGCCTGGGTTGTGGGTCAGGTCCCCAGTAGGGGACGCATGAGAGGCAACCCCACATTGGCGTTTCTCTCCCTCCCTTTCTCCCTGCTTTCCCCGCTCTCTAAAAATAAATAAGTAAAGTCTTTAAAAAGACCATTAAATTTGAAAGTAATACCTTAGAAGTCATCTATTTGCCTGTTCTACTTGGCATAAGAAAATGAATTATGCATGAGAATGTTTTTAAGAAGATAAAGATATTTGAAATGAGCAGTGAAGCAAAGATACATATTCTGGCCACAAAAAGCTAATCAGAATCATTTTCTGCTTCAGAAAACTATAAAAGGCAGCTGTGGTGAAAAGACCCTAATGTGCTCCTCACCCCAGATAATTCTCACTTCCTGGTGCCTGTGCTTTTACATAATCCTCTCCCCTTGAGCGCACACAGAATCTGTGACCTGCTTCTAACCAACAGAATATGGCAAAGGTGATAGGATGTCACTCATCTAGGCCAACTGGAGAGAATCTCCTGCTGGCCTTAGGGGAGCAAACAGCCACGTTAGGAACTGCCTATGGAGAGGGCCATGTGGCAAGGAATGGCAAGTGGCCTCTAGAAGCTGAGGGGTTTAGTCTTAAAATCCCAAGAAACTGAATTCTACTGACAACTAAATGATCTTGGAAGAGGTCTCTAAGCTCCACAAAGGAATGCCACTCGGCCGACTCCTTCAATTCAGCCTGGTAAAACTCTGATCTGAAGACCCATTTAAGCCATGTCAGGACTCCTAACCCACAGAAACAATGAGATGAGAAATATGTGTTGTTTGAAGCTGCAATTTAAATTTATGAAAATTCATTGTAAAGCAATAGATAACTAATGTAGTTACCAACGGAGAGGGTGACCAACAATCCCAGCTGACCTAACTCTATCCTGGTTTGAAAACTGAAATCCCATCATCCCAGGAAACCCTCGGTTCTGCGCAATCCAGGTTTGTTGGTTGCTGCTACGGTCTGAATGCCTTTGTTCCCCGCAAAATTCCTATGCTCAAATCCTAATGCCCGATATAAATGTATGAGAAGGTGGGGCCTTTGGGAAATGCTTAGGCCAGGAGGGTAGAGCCCTAATGGGATTAGTGCCGTTATTAGAGGCCAGAAAGCTCTCTAGCCCTTTCTACCGCGTGAAGACAGGAAGAGAAGGTACCAGCTATAAACCAGGAAGGGGGCCCTCACCAGACCCCAAATCTGTCAGTGCCTTGATCTTGGACTTCCAGCCTCCAGAACTGTGAGCAATAAATACCTGCTGTCTATAAGCTACCAGTCTGTAACAATTGGTTATAGCAGCCCAAACAGATTAAGACAGTTGCCCACCAATAAACATGTACCAGAGAACATAATGACATAAATACAAAATACTAGATATCGGCCTTTAGAAAACTAATAGAAAGTTTCAAAATACTTGGAAGGGAAACAAACCTTCTTTCAAAAGTTTCCAATAATTAATGAAATAACTCAAGATTTCCTCAAAGCCAATTTTCTATATCCTTAAAGTAGGGCTGTCCCTAGTTATAAGTATGAAACTAGGACAATGTACAAATCCAGCTTGTATTTCTAGTCTTCACTTTGTTACTTTTTCAATCTCCCTATTGGTTTCCCTAATTATTCTAAATCAGTTCTCAAACACTGTTATCTTAAAGACTGCCAATGGCTTGATTGTGTGGAAGCATCGCTCAGTTTTGCCATTTGACCATAAACCACAGTAACTTCTCTGTCCGTATTAAATCCCCGCATGTTCCCATCTCTAACCATTCCCAGATTTCTTCCTTAAATAAAACCTATGAATCATATATCTGAGACTTTCTTCAGGATAATAGAAAGGGAAGGGAACAAAGGTGGAAATGCAAATGGAAAGGAACTGATCACGTATCAATAGTTGTTGAGTCTGAGTGGCAAGTGCAGAGGAGTTTAATGTATTTTCCTATCCACTTGTCTGTTCGAGATTTTCCATTTTTAAAAAGATAAAAGAATAAGCCTATGAAAGCCTAATCGAAGGTCCTCTAACACTCTCAAAAATATCAGTGTGAAATTTGCTGTCTATGAAGTCACTTTTAATATCCGGGCATGTTTAGAACAGTCCCCTAGTCATGTGACATTCTATATAAAGAAAAATGCCACCTACTTTCCTTAGGCATAAAGGTCTCTACAGCACCATAATGATGAGTCATTGTAAGTGTAGGTAATGAAGATTTCTAAAAAGGAAATGTAAGGCCCTGGCCAGCTAGTTCAGTTGGTGACAGTGTCATCCCAATACACCAAGGTTGTGGGTTCGATTCCTAGTCAGAGTATATACAAGAATTAACCAATAAATTCATAAATAAGTAGAACAACAAATCGATGTTTCTCTCTCTCTCCCTCCTGCTCCCTCTCTCTCCCCCAATCCCTCAAATATCAATTAATTTTTAAAAAAGAAAATATACCATATTTTGCCATGTATAATGCATACTTTTTTGCCTAAATTTCTGAGGAAAAAATTAGGATGCCCATTATACATGGGTAGTAGTAATTCCATATCTATATAAATGTTTTTAATTCTTTTGTTTATGCTTATGTATTAGAAGTGTAACTCTAGAAAGCAATAATGATATCTGTTGCAATAATGATGCAAAATAATACCCTGGAATGTGATCATTGGTTTTGTTGCTAAATATAAATAAATAGTTAGATAGATAAATAGAATTAAAACAAAAGATTTTTTTCCTGTAAGTATGGGCCAAAAACGTGGGTGTGCATTATACATGGCAATACACAATAAATGAACTAGAGCTACATGTGTCAACAAGGATGAACCTCAAAAACATAATGAGAGGAAAAACAAGTTGCAGGTTACAGAGAGCCTGATGCTCCTCATTTTAAGTTGAAAAGCCATACAAAACAACATATTGTTTTAGTGGCACACACATATATACACTAATAATTAAAAATTTTTTACATATACATGTATATATACATACACACAAAATGTATACACATGTACATATAATAATGAAATTTTTTCAAATCATGCACACCAAATTCAGGACAGCAGTAACCTCTAGGGTAGGGATGGAGGAAAATGGGGCCAAAAAAGGGGTCACAGGAAACTTTCACACTAACTGGGCTGTTTTACTTCTTATGCTGAGTGGTGCATGTACAGTTATTTATTGGGTAAGGCTTTAGTTTTGCACACCTGAAATGTATTTTTTTATAAAAACAGAGTCAACAAGTAACAATTTTGCAAGTACCTTCCTTTTAACCAGTTTGGCTCTGGAATTTACTATATCTGTTGCCATTCAATCTCTTTTACAAAAAAAAAAACCAACACTATCTCAAAAAGCATATATTCCTGGTTATTGTTCTATTATTCTGGCCTCTAACTCCTTAAAGTATATGCCACAAAGTTATATAATATAAAGATGCAAAAATTTAAAAATTGTTTCATTTGCATTTTAAAAAAATAGTTCTGGCTAATAATCTACAACAGGAAAAAATTCACAAGACTTTTGTCTTTTGCCTATAGTTTAATGACTGAACAGTTGGTTGCTTCAAAGAATTGCAAGAAACCCTTTCAATATGACTTCTTCCCAAAGGAGAGGCCTCATGTGCAAGAATTTTTAGAATATCCCATACTTCTCACAGCTTTGTTTTACTTCATCTCAATCAAAGCTGCCTAAACAATCGGACATTACTTACTGGCTTTTCTCCCATTCAGTGATTTCCCCTGACAATACAAAATCAACAGAGTTTTATTCCCCTTTTAATGTCTAAGAGTTAACCATCAAGCCAGACACAGAAAGACAAAAACCATATGATCTCATTTATATGTGGAGTCTAAAGACCAGCCAACCAGCCAACCAACCATCCCCAACTCATAGAGAGAACAAATTGGTGGCTGCTGGAGGGGGGCGGATGGATAAAGGGGGCGAAAAGGTACAAACTGCCAGTTATAAAATAAAAAAGTTATGGGAATGTAATGTAAAGCATGATGACTATAGTTAATAATACTGTGTTGTGTGCCTGAAAGTTGCTAGGAGAGTAAATCATAATAATCTCATCACAAGAAAAAAAAAAACTGTGACTGTGTGGTGATGGATGTTCACTAGACTTATTACAGTGATCATTTCACAACATATACAAACATCAAATCATTATGTTGCACACCTGAAACTAATAACATTGCATCAATTATATCAATGAAAAATAAAGACACTATTTCAAAACAAAAGAGTTACCTATCAATAAAAATAACAATAATTGTAATGACTACTTGAAATATGCACAGCATTCCCAAAGACTAAGATACCAGCCTAAAAGACAGATACTATAAAGGAGTTTATACAGTCTGCTAATTCATTATGTCAAACAAAAAACCTGCCAGTTTAAGGTAGACATTTTATTTCTAGATGTTATACTCAAACTCTGAAGAATAAAAACACTGACACTGGAATGTACTCTCCATGAGGACAGGGATTTGTGTTTGATTCACTGCTATAAACTTAGCAGCTAGAATAGTGTCTGTCTGATACACAATAGAGACTGAAATGCCTCAAATACCCTTCAAACACAAACCTGATTCCCACAATACCCTATGCCTTCTAGTAAAACACTAGCTTTTGAATACCCATGGGATACTTCACAAAGTGGGAAACCCATCACTCTAACATTTCTAGTTCTTTACCTTAAAGTATTAAACAAAAATTATTTACTTGTTTCTCAGACATTGATTATTTTCCTTCTCTAATCTAAGTGTTTCATTCTACTATTTTTCTACCTAGTACTAAAATCCTGCTTTTAAAATAAATCAGCACATGAAGATAAATACCCTTACAGAGTTTAAAAGGCCTTTTAAAATAAGCCATTATGATGCTTTAAAATTATTCACGATGGCATATAAGCACATGAAAAGATGCTCAAAATCATATGTCATTAGGGAATTGCAAATTAAAAGAACAAAGAGATGCCACTGACCACATACCTATTAAAAGAGCCAAAATCTGGAACACTGACCACACCAAATGCTGACAAGGATGTGAAACAGCAGGAACTCTCATTCACTGCTGGGAGTATTGCAAAATGGTACATCCTCTTTGGGAGACAGTTTGGCAGTTTCTTACAAAACTAAACATAATTTTATTATATGATTTAGCAATCTTGACTCTTGGTATTGACCCAAAGGAGTTGAAAACCTAAGTGCACACAGACGTTCAGAATAATTTTACCCATAATTACCAAAACTAAAAAGCAACCAAGACGTCCTCCAGTTGGTGAATGGATAAATAAACTATGCTCCATCCAGACAATGGAATATTATTCTGCACTAAAAAGAAATGAGCCATTACGCTATGAATGGACATGGAAGAATCTTAAATGCATATGACTAAATGAAAGAAGCCAATCTGAAAAGATTATATACTGTGTGATTCCAACTCTAAGAGAATCTGAAACAGGCAAACTTGTGGAGAAAGTAAAAAGATCAGCTGCCTACCAAGGTTTGGGGGTGAGAGGAAGGGATGAAGCACAGAAGGGCAGCACACGGGATTTTTAGGGCAGTGAAAATACTCGGCATGATATTATAATGATGGATACATGTCATTATACGTTCATTCAAATTCATTGATTGTACATCACCAAGAATGAAGTACATTACCAAGAGTGAACCATACTGGTAAACTATGAACTCTGGGTGATTATGATGTGCCAACGTAGGTTCATTAATTGTAACAAATGCTATCACCCTGGTGGGGGATGTTGATCATGGGGACAGCTGTGCAGATGTAGAGGCAGGAGGTACATGGGAACTCTGTACTTTCCTCTCAATGTTGCTGTGAACCCCAAACGCTCTGAAAAAGCCTATTAAAATACATGTACGTATTTATTTTTTTAAGATTTTATTTATTTATTGTTAGAGAGGGGAAGGGAGGGAGGGGTTGCCTCTCACACGTCCCCTACTATGGACCTGGCCCGCAACCCAGGTATGTGCCCTGACTGGGAATCGAACTGGCCACCCTTTGGTTTGCAGGCCAGTGCTCAATCTGCTGAGCCACACCAGCCAGGGCTAAAATACGTGTATATATTTAATAAATATATTTTTTTATATTTCAACGGAAAAAAAACCCTATGATAATTTACTCCTGTAACAAAGTAACAGGGGTAATGGTCTGTTTTTATTCCAAGGAGGAGATAAAATTAAGTATTTTTATAGGATATTTAATCCAGATACGATTTTCACCCATCCTGCAACATTATGGTAATCTTAATTGTATGCTGGCTGTTACCATAGAAACTACCAGAGCTGGTTAGTGCCTCCATGATTTGAGCAGTTACACCTGTTGGGCCATTTAATTCTGAACTTATAGGTTCCTGTTAGACAGGGAAAGGCTAAAAACGTCTGCATTTGTTTTAAAGAATGGCTAATATACTCATAGAGAGAGTACAAATCAAGGTGAACAAAATGTGTGTGCGCACACACACACACACACACTCAGGCATGCCACACACCACCAAAGAGGTTGGTAAAAATTAAGTGGCTGCCAGCTGCTGGCTTTGTTTGAATCTCCTCTGATTACATTTCCCTGTCCAGGATGCCTTTCCTATTAATTTTCACCTGTAAGAAGAATGTTGGATTACTGCAATTGTGTTAAGTTAATGGGGAAGGGTGTGTTTTGTTTTGCTGGGCTGAAAGGGGGAGCTTAAAGCTCTGAGATTTACTACAAGCTATCTTCTAGGGAGGTCGCCTTTTGCCAGTCTTCTTGCAAGCAGGTTTCCATGGAACGTGAAGAATAGAATCTTATTCATTGAAAGGCACTGTGCCTTGGTTTCTTTTTAAATTATCTATACCTCCAGGAAGCATGGGTTCTGACACCAGGAGAGCCGCCCCCGCCCCCAACTCCTAAGAAGCCGTTACCCAATATACTCAGATGTAATATACACACTTCTTATCACATTCCATGTATTACTGACAACAAAATAAGCCTTAATAGGTTCCCAGCTGTCACTTGCTGTGTGGCCTCAGTCATTTATTCCTTTTCAGTTGAGAAACAGTGACAGCATTTAATAAATTTAATATGCTAGGGTATTTTCTGAGGGCCTGATGCAGTAACCATGGTTTGTGTGTTAGTGCACCGATTTTTCTCTACTTGGTCCAGCTCAACTGCTCAGCAACAGCAGCAGCAGAACTGCCTACATATCAAGGACTTCTTAAAGGACAATCAGCCATGCTAAATTCCGTGAATACTAATTATATTTTCAGAAATCCTGAATTCTAAAAGGTGAAAGATTACAGAGTGGCTAAAGTTATGCTCACAGGCAAGTATATGCATGCTCCAGCAACATTTTTAAAAATATCTACAAGCAATGATATTGCAAGTGAACCATAGAAGCCTCAGTGCACCTTTGGAAGTAGATTTTAAAGTACCACTCCCCACTCTAAATATTCAATTGATGTTAAATTTCATACTAGCTATTGCTCTTAAGAATAAGCTTCATTTCACATTTTGGGCCCGATATTAAGAATCTCATCACCATTTAGTGCTGGTAACAGCAAAAGACAAAGTGTTTAATCAAGTAGTCTTTCTCCAAGCTCCAAGGAAAAGCACAAGAGAAAAACAGTATCTGCTGTGGATCAATCCCTCCTCCTTTTCCAGGTCCGGAGCAGCCAAAAGGAGATAGGTAGCTATGACACACGTTCCTTTCCAATACTATTTTCAAGTCCAAGCAATGATAATATGGGCAATACAGCTGTCTCCGACAGAGGACCTCTGGGTTCCACCTTTAGCCCTAAATAGGAGAGTTGGCTCTGCCCTGCCGGACGTCCTCTTGCAGCTGTGTGTCCCCACTCTGCAACTTGTCAATCCGGCTTTCCAGTTTAATACTAGCATTCGGAACTATGTTAGTGGGCGATATATATAGTAGATATGTATACAGAGCGGACAACATTTAGTCCTGGGACCCCGGCCCTATAGACACATACAACACATATTCTTCAAGTTCATATCCCAGGAAGGCACCCCAGCGCCCACTTCTTCCCACCCACTCAGGAGAGGGAAGGGCAGGAGCAGCGAACAGAGGTTAAACCAGACACCAGCCAAAACAAACACCACTTCCAGAACAAGGCAAACTTTAGGTCTGAGCGGCTGCGGAGCCCCAGAAATGGCCGGAGGAGGGAAGGGAGTATCAGTCCGTCTCAGGGGAGGAAGATGGAAAGCGCACCCAGCACTGCTGAGCTGCAGAAGAGGTTGGTGTCCCCCGGGGGACAAGGGCGTCGCCGCCATTCCCGGCTGCGAAGCCCCTTCTCTGCGACTTGGCAGAGGCTTCCAGGTTCCTGTGGGTAGCCTTGTAGTCCCATCTCACCCCTTGTCCCCACGGAGATGATCCCCACAGACCCGCAGGGGCACGAAGACCTACCTGATGCAGCGTCTCGGCGGGCAGCTGCGATGCCCGAAACAGGTCAGCCACCGGACCCGCGGCTGCGGTGGCTGCAACCGGGGCGGCCCTGGCGGCCTCAGGGGGCCCGGACCCTGGGCCCCCGCTGGCAGTGCCAGCGCAGTGCGCGAAGAGCTCGGTGTAGCACTGCTGCTCACCGTCGCTCAGCAGTAGCAGCGACCCGGGGCCGCAGCCCGCACCCGCCGTCGCCTCCATGGGGCCTGGAAAGAGGACCAGCGGAGCACCCTCCCCGGTTGGGGAGTCGCAGCCTTCACCACAGCCTTCGCCGCTTTGAGCCTCGGCCTTGGCTGCTGCCGCCACCGCCCCCACGCCCCGCAGCTGCCACTGGGCCGCTTCCTCCAGCAACCCGCCAGCCCCGCCCCCGGACTTGAATGTTGTGCCTCCGCGGCGAGGCACATGGAGACAGGCGCGGCAGGAACCAATCGAAGCCTGGGATCGCACCCCAGCCCCGCCCCGCTGCCCCGCCCGCGCCTCACCTGGTAACTAACTCCAGCGCGCCTCCAGCGCGCCTCCTGCGCTCCTCCAGCCCCGCCCAGGGTCACCTGCGCTGCCCCACTGCTTGGCCCAAGAGGGCAGGGGTCCGCGCCGTTCCGCGCCCACCCGGCACAGAAGGGGCATCCTTGGCTGCCCGCCCTGATTGCTTGGAAGGGGACCCACATGGAGAATGGCGCTTTTCAGGAGGCAGGGAAGGCTGTGGTGTTTTCTCCCTAGGATGCTGGAGCAGGTGTCCTGCCAAACGCACGCCCTGCCCTTCCCAGGAAAGAAATGACGCATGGGAAATTGTGTTTCTCTTTTTCCACCGCAGTACTGCTTAACTCCTGGAAAGCTGGAAGATCTAAATCTCCATACGAATGGTGTCCCAGTGATTTCCCATAGTGTGCAGGGTGACAACAAGGTTAGGCCACTTCCCGAGCGATGGCTTAAACCGAGCGATGGCTTAAACCGGGAGTTGAGCCTTGAAAAAGAATGACATTCGTTAAACACTAGAGTAATAGAAGTATAAAAGGCCCTGGGTAGAACTGCACATGTATATGCATGAAGCCTCACTGGGAAACACTGATCCAAAGGGAAAAATCGGTCCAGGGTTATGCACTAATAAAAAACATGTTTCAGAATTTGATGTAAGAGATATATAAAACTTTCATCCCAAATAGTTTTGCTTTAATTAAAAACAGAAAACAAACAACATCTCAAGAAATGGCATCCATGATATATACTTTGGTATTTTGGTCAACTAAAATAAGGACCAAGGACAGGAGAAGGAAAAACATCAGCAGATGGTTGAAAGAGGAGATACCATAAGAAGAGAAAGAAAATTATGTAAATTTATAAATGATAGCCAAAGTAATATTTCCCTTTTGGGATCTAAAGAAATAAAATAGAGGACAGAATCCACTCCAAAAGCAGTCATTTTTTATCTCTTCACTAAGTTTTCCTTACATAAGATTTTGCTTCAGACATATCAGGAGAGAATTCAGACAGCAGTAGGCTTGGGCCGAGCGAACAGGAAGGATAGGTAAATTAGGAGCAGTAAAGATTAACTTAGCTGGGGAATTTCCATTTCAAAATCTTACCATCATTGTATTTTTCACAACTGTAATACCTTCTCAGGAAAACTGGAAGCCAAGAAATCATGTTTATTCTCTTCCTACCTTCCCAATTGTACTCAGGCTTTGCTAAGAATGGCCCACCATTCTAACAGAGGTTAAAAAAGGGACCCACTGCTCTGGATAAATGCCAAACCCTACTTTCTTCTGCAACTCCTAAGAAATGTGAGGTATAGCAACCCCTAACATTTGGTAGATGGAAGCTACATTACCTCCTTTGGGCCTCACAGAAACATTCTTATCTCAATTTTGCAGATGAGACAATGGATGCAGAGATGGCGCGATTTGCCCAATTAAATACTTGATTCAGAGCGGATCTGCCTGACTCAAATCAGTTTAATATATTTGACAGAGTTTCTTAAGCACCAGATACTGCAGAGATGGGTAGAAAGTCTCACATCTGTGCCTATCAATCCATCAATCAACACTTACTGATAGAACAGGGATAACCCTCCAGGCATACTGTGGGGGATTAAAAAAAAAAAAACAAGATGTGTTGCTTTCAAGGAGTCTGCAGCCTCACTGGAAAAGACAAAACTAACACAACAAATAAAAATGAACAATAAAATATGGTATATAATTAAGTGCCAAATTGTGTATCCTGGGCTCAGTGCTGTGGGAATTTAGAGAAGACACAAGAGAGAAAATTCATAAGCCAAAGCTCAACCAGAAAGGTTTGATGAAGAGGGCCCAAGATGGATGTGGACGAATGGGTGGAACGGCAGAGGCAAAGGACACCACCAAGAGGTAGGATCACTGGAGAGGGAGGAGCCCCAGAGACCTGGTGGCAGGGAAGAGATGGGTGAGGGACAGCAGGCTGGGGCAAGAGTTACTGTCTCCTATAAAACCAGTTTTGAACATTGGTGAAATTAATATACTGTATCCACCCATGTGTGGGGGGAGGGTAGGTAGGAGAGAATGTGTCCTCTTCCTTCCTAGACCAACTCCATCCTCTGAAGTAAAAGCTTGACAAATAGACAAGGCGGCTGTTCTCAAGCAACAAACAGCTTGTTCTCAGCAGCCCTGCTGGTCTCTTATGTAAGTTATCAGACAGCTGACCTCTCTCCATGGAATGAAACCTTTGGTAGCCCTGGAAATGGCTGAGCAGAAACGTTAAAAGTTTTCTGTGCACTGGGAAAGTCCAACAGTTATGTCAGACAAGCTGGAGCCAACAATTCTCACTACTTGTTAACAATAGCAAGCTGTCTAACCTTGGGAAGGCAGCTTCCTGCTTTGTTTCCCTGAACAGTATTTTGGATAATAATTACCCTAGCCATGTATTTTCATGGTGCTTTTTAAGTTGCCCATAAAGTCACCCATACTTCAGAGCTTTTTTCTGTTTTAAGGAACAAGGAAAAAATCTTTAGTTATACAGCGCCTCAGTCATCACAGATTTGAGCAAGAACTATGTACTAAATTGATAAAATTCTGAAAATCAAATTTTCAGAAGCTATTCATGTTTCTGAAAAATGTGAGGTTCACTAAAGGAGTCAGTGTAGGCTAACTACTGAAATAAACATAATAATGATTCGTTTCTTGCTCATGGCACAGTCCAACAAGGGTTGTGGAGGGGTCGTTCATTCAGAGACACTACCTAGGAGCTCCTCCATCCCCTGGGACCTCAAAGCCCTCCACTAGATGCTCTGCACCTGGCAGTCATAAAAATAAAAAGGGAGCTCAGCAGAGCTGGCAAGAAAGAGTGCATGGAAGACTGCTTTCACAGGGGGGTTTATGGGCCAGGGCCAGAAGTGGTACACATCACTTCTCCCAATTTCTATTGGTTAGAGCTGAGTCATGTGGTCATACCAAACTGCAAGGGAGTCTGGGCAATGTAGTCAAGCTTTATATGAAGAAGGAGAAATGGGTTTGGGAAACATCTAGCCAGATTCTTACACACAATTACCACGTAAAAATTTCAAACCTATTGTAGACACCGTTAGTTCACTGCCAAGACTCCTGTCATGAGGCAACATATCAGCCGTGAGTGTTCTCTGCTAATGGCTCACAGCTGCTCCTTTAAAAGACTTCCTCTCAGCTAACCTGGAGCCACTTCAGTGAGGTTATACCTCCAAACCCCCCACAGAGCAGCCCATAGCCAATGGCTTGCTGACACTAAGGAGAAAAAGCCATCCTTTGCTCTATGGTACACATCTTGCTCCAGAGAGCCCTGTGGGATCAAGCTGAGGCTCCAGCTGAGTCTACATCCTTACTTAGCTCCTTCTTCGGCCCCACTGGACTCCCCTCACTTCCCTTTGCCTGAGACGGGTCCCTCAACCCAGCACTTACACACAAATCCCCACTTCAATTTCTGCTCCCAGAGAACTCAACCTGAGCCAGGTTTTTACATCAGAGAGTAATATGGCTCACATCTCATAGAAAAAGCATGAGCGGCACAACTTGATCTGTAAATATTTAAGTGATTTCAGTAGAATATATATAGTCTCACACTCATGAAACAAAGACCACTTTCCCAGCACTGCAAACAGAATCCTTTTATGGTGAATATGGGTTGTGGGCTTATCCCTCACTTTTATTTCCTGCCCTTTTCTACTTTGACCAAGTTGATGTGGTTACTGGGTCATCTAGGATCTGAGTCTCGGCCTTGCAAGGCCAGAAATACATGTTATCATTTCTTCGGAGGTATTGATGCAGGATGCAGCCAAGAGTAGGGCCCCAAAAAGGGATTTGGAATGGGGTCCAGAACCCAAGGTGTCCAGGAAATATTAAGATGTCCTCACCCCTTCCCCCTACAGGTGTGAGTTGGGGGAAGGGTCACATGGAGCAGGGCCATTAGAGCTGTTTTGCATACCAACAGCTTTGCAGCTCACCTCTGGCATGGTCATTGGACTTATTTATAGCCTTTAACTGGTTTCATAGATGTGTTAAATGGCTGTGACCATGCATTGAGCCAGGAAGAAGGGAGTTACTTCCACCCAAGAGTAACTGGGAGGCAACTGCCCCTAGTTACAGCGCCTGTGTGAGAGATTGGAGATGATTGGCTCCATGACATGGGGCCACACCTGCCCAGACTCACAATGGCAGCCCAGTAAAGCTAGAAGGATATGGGAGTCCTGGCAGGTGTAACTGATTGTAGGAGGAGTCGGAAATGGGGGTACAGAGGAAGATTGGTGCGGGGATTTAAACCCAGACACTGTGGCCATTGTGGGGGGAGCCATGAGGTTTTGCCAGAGTGAGGACCCCCCCATCACATCTCTGGTGGAAGAAAATGACCATGCAGTTGTGGCAGTGCAAACACAATACCACAAGGCTTGGGGAGAGTGCAGACCCCTTCGCGGTTTTGGTGAAAAGGGGAACCATGAGGTTTTGCCAGAGTGCACACCCCCACAGCTCTGGCGGAGGAAAGAAGAGACTTTGCCTGGACAAATGGGTACAAAGAACTCTTGCCAGTAGACCATGAGAAGGTGCCACATGGCTTTGGATTAATTGGATATCCTGCCTGGACGGTGACACGGCTGATGGTGCCAGCAGCCTGGAAACACGGATGTGTGCTCTTTCCCTGAGTTACAATACCCTGAATTAGGGCAGGGGGAGACAGGAGCTGCTGAGTGCATCTGTGGGTATCTTAAAGGACTTTGATACTTTAACAAAGATGTTAGGTCACTACTTTAAGTCTGTATAGCCTTAAATAAACATTTCCTTTCCTTTTCACAGTCTCTGGCATTGAGAGATATCTTTCCGATTGGTGGCAGACACACAAGCCCAGTAGGTGGTCCGGACAGTATTAGTATACCATCCTCCGGAGTCCGGGCCCCTGTGTGTGTATGTGACTGTTCTGTTACAGTATGGCAACCCATACAAGAGTACAGGTACATAAATCACAATTGCAGTGAACTGATTTACATTTATTTATTTATTGCCTCTGGTGTATCCTCTGTAACAATATCCACTTCACAGTGTGAACAGGTACCATTACCGTGTTTGCTTACAATTCTAGAAGGAAAGGCACAACTTGGGGAAAAAGATTTTTTTGGATACAAAAAGTCAGGTGCAATAACTTGGGAGACAAACTTTCGAGCACAGCCTTGATCTGCAGTTCCACACGGTGCGGGAAAGACTCCTCCGCCCAGGAATTAGAGGCTCTCCTTCCTCCTCCTTAAACCACTAGAGCAATATTTCGTTATTTGCTTAACATCACACACACACAAAGTTATTAAAACAGCAAAAACATGTTAAACGTCCAGCTGCTCCCACCAATACATCAACTCTTAGGTTTAACACAGGAACTAGAAACAATTCGGTGATCATAAAATAGGAAAAGAGAGATTAAGGCTATAAAAATTAAAAATAAATGAAGTAGATAAATAAAATGTTCATACACAGGACTTGCCTGTTCCAACTTCGTAGCCTTTATGCAATACTAAGGTTGTGGGGGAGGGGGAACCTTCCTAATTACTTGGCATAAGTGACATCAAGGAAATTTTTATTAAAATGAGTATGTGAACCTCTAATAAGAAACACATCCTTCCATGAGTTTCTTCAACTTGTACAAAGGTTGTATGTATAGATTTGTCACAAGTAACAAAGGTACTTTGCAAGACCCACTTCTCAAAATAATAAAAAAAAAAAACAGTGTATTTGTTTTAGTATGATCTTGTGTTGTTGTTGTTTTTGCAAAGCAGCATACCAACACTGTGACTATAGGACTTGCCTGAGGTTGTGGTCACAACTGTAAACATCATTTGCACATCAGTAAAAAAAACAAGCAGGAGAAGATGGGTTCAAAAAATGTCCGGTACTAGAGCAGTCAGTCTGCCTTTCTCCTTCCAAATGGGCTCTCCTTTAGCTTAGCTGACTGCTATCTTGTTTTCCTCCAGTAAGGGAGGGAACTGGTGTTTGGGAACTCTGCGAATCTATCTTGGAGACAGTGGTGTCACTGACAAGGGAGCTGGCCCCCAGGGAAGCTGGGGGAGTAGAAATGCCTACAGTCTTGATCACTGAGATCTTGTTGGTCTTTGTGGCCAGACCATCACTGGGCATGTTAGTGTTCTGGTTCCCCATAACAGGACCCATGCTCACTGAAGGGGCCATGACTTCTTGGGGACACATCTCAGGGAGCTTCTTTCCATCTGCTCCTAACAGATCCGTGGTCTTCTCAACTGCCAGCTTCCTGCCACACTGCGCAGGGCTATTGTTAGTAACGTGAGTCATTTGGTGGATCTGCAACTTGCCTTTGGTGAAGAAAGCTTGTCCACATGTGTTACACACGAAAGGCTTCCTCCCAGTGTGTGTCTGCTCACAAATCTGAAGAGCACTGGCTGATGAGTGGTTCTCCCTGTAACCCGTGCAGCCGTATTGCTTGCCCTGCTGGCCTGGTTGGGCCATTAACAAAGGTTTCACGCCTGGAGACATGGTTGAGGATCCAAATGCACCACGAACGTCAACTTTGACGTAGGCTGGTTGGGCTCGGTCAAATGGGAGACTGCTCCAACCTTTCATCTCAGTGAGGCTGTTCTCCAACCTCTCTGTTTTGCCACCAGCATCAGGAGACTTAAACTTGATGCTTTCTGCTTGACTACCTTGAAAAGATGTGGTCTCCTGGACATCTGGACTTCGGCTCTGATACTGCAGGTCTCTCATCACTGAGGACGAGTCGTTGATCAAGCCACCACTTTTCACTGAACACTTTCCTCTGGGGCTCTGCCTCTGCAGGACCACAGGAGCAGGGCTCACCTTTCCTGGGGCATCAGAGCGGGTCACCATGGTGAACCCTAGTGGGGGTGATGCCAAGTGGGTGCTGGAAAGAGGCACAGTGATCTTCGAGGAGCTGCTAGGGGCATCCGGGGAGCCAACTTTGTCTACATCGATGCATTCGATGTCACTGTGACGAACAGCGCTTGTGCTGCCACTCTCACTGACCACCATCAGCTCAGGACCTGCAAAGTCACAGGAATTCTCTGGCAGGGGCGTGTTGGGAATCTGACCGCCCATGTGCATCCGGATATGCTGCTGCAACATGACCGCATTGGTGAACTTCATCTGGCAGATGGGGCACGAATACTGTGTCTTTACAGAGGTGTTGGTTTGGTGAACCCCTAAGTGTGCCTTCAGGCTGCCTTTGGTGGAGAAGACTCGGTCACAGATCCTACACCGGAATGGCCTCTCCCCGGCATGGGTGCGATAATGCATTCTGAGGGAGCTTTGGCAGCTTAAGGCACGGTGGCAAATGAGACATTCATTGGGGTCAGTGGTGGCCTTGTTAATGTTCTTCACCAGCTGCTGCAACTTCAGGGTCTGGGACCCCAGCTCAGGTCTTCCTCGCCCTTGGAAACCACCGACCCTCAGGGAATTATGGCTTGGCCCCACCCCAGAGCTTATGGATCCATCCTTACTTTCTGGAGAAGGTCTAGGGTGCAGGTCTTTGGCCAGTGGGCCACTCTTTAGGTCCTTGGGATTACTCACCAAAGAGAGATTCTGAGGTAGCCCTACATTGGGGGTCCCTGGTACCAGGACAGGTCTGCTGTCTACAGAGAGACTAGATTCATCTACAGGGACAGAGTGTGCACAGTGAGCGCCACTGCCTGTCGCCATGTTGCCGTGGAACTCAGCAAACGGCTGGGGGGTTGCCTTCATTTGGAGATGCTGATAACAGTGCGCCTTCAGTTTGCCTTCAGCGGTGAACCAGCGACCACAGACAGAGCATGTAAAGCGTCTCCTTACAGTATGGGAAGAGAGGTGGATCTGCAAGGAGCTATCAGTCCCAAAAACCTTGCCACAGTACTTACACACATGCTTATAGAGGACAGGCAGATTTTTGGATTTGACACCCACTGGGAGCCTGTTGCGTGGCTTCTCTTTCTCTTTCTTGGACAGATCTAGTGGAACAGCGCAGAAAGGGCTCTGGAAGAGTGCAGAGCTTGGGGTCTCAGGTAGCAAAGTACCTGGAAGGTGGTTAGGGAGCACCCTCGACCCATCCAGCCTCAAGGCAGAGGACGTCAGTCCTGGGGACACAGAGCTGGTGGTGCAAGGGATGTTTGTGTGAGGTAGCTTGGCTTGTTTCAAGGTGTCCAGAGGCAATCCTTGGCTTCCAGCTCTCTGACTGAGCAAAGCCAGTGCTGCAGAAACTGGCTGTGACACATGGTTGCCTAAGGTGTTAAGGTTGTCAGCTCCCGCTATACCAGAGTGGAGGGGATCAGTGGCCCACGTGTCCATCTGGATGCGGATCTGCTCAATGAGCTGGATCTGCTGTAGCTGCTGCTGCTGCAGACAGAATATCTGCTCCAGGACTGCAGGGACGCTGTTGGCATCAGGCAGGGGGCTGGGGGGCGCATCCGCGCTCTGCTGATTCACCGCCACCTTGGTGCCCCATAGTGCCTGAAGAGTCACATTAGTGTTGGTCACTTTGCCTTTGGGTGAATAGCTTAAGTCTTGGGGTAGGGAGGGCAGGGTAGTCTCCTTCTTTAAGTATAGAACTGACTTCATCCCTGGCTTCTCCTTCATGTCCCCTGAGCTACCACCATCCTCCCTGTGACTGTCCTTACCGCTTGAACTCTGTGGCTGGTGGCTCAGCACAGCCCCAGAGAAGCCTTCCAAAGGCACCAGTCCCTCACTGTCATTCATGATGAAGACAGGTAGATGTTCAGTGCAATTTTTCTCATGTTCCACGAACTCAGAGAAGCTGAAGAACTCTCTACAGCATTTCTCACAGACATGAGTCTCCTCCCAACGAGGCCTCTTTGCCATCGCTCCGTCCCCATTCATCTCATCACCAGTCCCTACATAGCTCATTGGAGTACCCAGCTCCCCTGCCACGGGTGCTGCTGGGGCTACATCTGTAAACTCTGGGGCCTGCTGCTGTGGCTGTTGCTCTCCCTGGTCTTTCTCCAAGTTGATGTGGTGTGGTTTCACCTGCTTGAGCCTTGGCATGGTGCAAATCTCTGGGTGCCAGGAAAGGTGCAGTTATTTGCCCACTCTGCCACAAATTCCTAGAGTTGGAGATAAATTTTAAATAATAAAATTGCTTCTCAAATATAGAACCATAGACACAAAAGAAGTAAGGACAATCACATGAAAAAAAGTTTTTCACAGTCAAGGATGTTTCCAGATGGCATTTTGAGAAAAAGGAGAATGTCTTCATCATTTGGTGCTCAATAAATGACTGATTAAATTAAAGGAGGAATCAGAATTACCTGGGAACAGAAACACAGGGGCAAAGTATCCTTTCAAAATCTCCTCTCATAAGAGGCTTATGTTTGCCTTTGACACTAAATCTCCTCCTAGTTTAAACCTTCTTTCGTGATATGATTTTATCTCAACTTCGTGTCTTCTTTTACATTTTTACTCATTTCTTTATTCTTTTTTCTAGGAGTCCAGCTAGTCACTAGATGTCCAAGATGGCACACTCACAGGGCTGTTGACCAAAGGCCCCAGGTCCTCCTCATGTAGGCTTCTCCCAAAGCTGCCTGAGTGGCTTCGGGACAAGGTAGCTAACTTCTTCCAGAACTAGTGCTTCCGCAAACACTGTCTTTTATGATGGAGTCTCAGAAGAGACACACTTCTGCCACATTCTATTTGTTAGAAGCAAGTCACTAAGCCCAACTCATACTCCAGAGGAGGAGATTCGACCTCCAGTTCTTGAAAGGAATATTAAAGAATTTATAGACACATTTTAAACCACCACATAACTCTTCACAGAACCGATTCCCAACTATCGTCTTGTTTTTTACAGACTCAGTCTCGAATTTGCAAAGTGCACTGGTTTTGAGTTCAAACTGATGCTTATCTACAGTGTCCAGCACAAATAATGCCTCCTTTTTTATAAAATCTTTTATTACTAAATCATAAGGATGTAATTCTGTAACATAGCAATATCACTCTCAAGTACATCATAGACATTTTAGGTGAAATTTTCAAATTTAAACTACAAATTATTACACCCATATTATTACTCTACCAACCATATTCAAGCAGGCTTTACTTCTGCTGGACCCTGTATTTATAACCTTATAATGAGAACAGACAGGGTTTTTAAAATTCATAAGCATCATTTTAGTTTATTAACTTGTTCCAGTAATTTTGGATTCACAGAAAATAGCAAAAACTAGTACAAAGAATTCCTGTATACATTTCACCTAGACTAACCAAAGGTTTCCATGTTTGCTTCCTCTCTCTCTCTCTCTCTCTCTCTCTCTCTCCATCTCCCCTCCCCCCAACTCTCTTCCTAGATATATTTCTCTTATGAATAAGTTGTAGGCATAATATCCCTTTACCCCCGAATACTTCAATGTACATTTCCTAAAAATTAGGATATTCTCTTATATAACCACTGTATATAATTGTCAAAATCAGGACAGTAACTATCATCTAATCTACAAACTTTATTCCATTGTCACTAATTGTCCCATTAGTGTTCTTAAGAGTAAAAGGAGGAAAAAACTTTTCTTCCTAATCCAGATCCAGTTCAAGGACAGATGTTGTATTTGTCACTTCTCTTTACCCTCCTTTCATCTGAAGCAGTTCCTTAGTCTGTCTTTGTCTCATGACCTTGACATTCTTGAAGACTATAAGCCATTTATTATCTCAGTTTGTGAGTAGACAATATTCAATTCACTTAAAAACCTGCATCTTCATTCCTATGTAAGCTTTGTAAATCATTCTGACAAGCACATAAAAATAAGCACTCTTAAATATTTTTAAAGTCTATCAATGGCCAGTGAGCCAACTGATAATTTTGAAAATAAGGAGAAAAAAAATCAAACACTGATCTTGCCTTCCTTATCAATCTCTACCACCAGTGAACCAAATAGTACATGAAATAGAATTACAATAGGAATGACCAAATTAAAATATCACCATTTTGTAGCCCCTAATGAATAAATAAATCCAAACATTGATCATCAATGGCTGCTAATACACAAAGAGAGTCAGACAGCCCTGGCTGGTGTGGTTCAGTTGGTTGGTTATCACCCTGCAAAACAAATGGTTGCTGGTTCAATTCCCAGTCAGGGCACATGCCTGGGTTTCAGGTTCCATCCCCAGGTGCCTCTGAGAGGCAACCAATGGATGTTTCTTTCTCACATCGATGTTTCTCTCCCTTTCTTTCTCCCTCCCTTCCCCTCTTTCTAAAAATAAATAAGTAAACTCTTTTCCAAAAAAAAAGAGTCAGACCTATGCTTCTGACTAGTCATACACAATGCTACCTGTGAAGTACAACTGCCAAAAAAGCAAACCTCAATTTCTTCAAGTCTCTCAATCAGCACTGTCCAAGCAAGCCAGTATATAATTATGTGTCTTCTACTTGCCACAGTAAAAGCAACTAAATATAAATATGTGAAATTAATTTTACTAACATTTATTTAACCCAATATATCTAAAATATTATCATGTCAACATGAAGTCAATATAAAATTATCAATGGGATAGTTTGTATTTCTTTTTGTACTAAGTCTTAGACATCTGGTACATATTTTATATTTACAGCACATCTCAAGTTCAGCTAGTGTTAAAGAAAACAATTACTCATATACTTGTTAAAGATGGTAAGGTAGACTTTATTCAGGAGGGCTTACTACTACAACGGGGTTTTGCAGTAGGGGAGACAGATTAGGCTCAACTGCAAATACAGGGCTGAATGGAGATTTATAGCCAAGGAGCAGAGTGGGAAACAGTGGATGAAAAATGACTAAGATGAAACATCAAGGCTAGAGGGAGTTTTCTAGAATTAACTCAACTGAAGGTAGGCCAGGAGGAGGAGAAGACATTGAGGGTAGGGGATGAGGAATTTGATCAGACATTAAGAGTGGGAGATTTTCACTACACTAACCCAGAAGGATTCTTGCTATAACTGAATTAAGCACGTCAAGGACAAAGCACAATGCCAGAATCTAGTCAGAAAGATCCAGAGTCAGAGAAGGTTGACTCAAGTTTAGTCAAGGAGAGAGTTTTTGCCATTAATCACATCTCAAGTGCTCAACAACCACATATGGCCAGTGGCCACAATACAGGACAGTGTAACTATAGACAGAACTATCAATGGGCAGGAAATGCAGAAGACAAGAGAACATTTTAGATACCACTACAGAGAAGCAAGCAGCCAAAACCAGACAGAGGGACTGTTTCCAAGACAATTCTTCTTCAACAAATAAATTCCAAGGAAGAAGGTAAGATAATGACAAGGAATCTTCCCATGGAAAGAGGTTTTTGGTGTAATAATTTAATCAGAATCTGTGGATCTTATTTGGGTCCTCATTCAAACAAACTAAAACAAATTTATGGCACTTATGATGCAAATGGAAATTTGAACACTAGCTAGATATTCTGTGATAGTAATTACTGTGGTAATACTCTTAAGGTTAAGTGTAAAGGAAGAGTCCTCATAAAGATATTGTGTAAAGTATTTATGAGTGAAATTATATTGTGTTTCAGATTCACTTCAAATTACAAGTGATACAGAAAAAAGTCCCATTTGCCATAGCAACAAGAAAAATAAAGTATCTAGGAATAAACCTAACCAAGGAGATTAAAGATCTGTACTCAGAAAACTACACAACACTGAAGGGAAAAAATTAAGGAAGACACAAACAAATGAAAGCATGTACCATGTTCATGGATTGGAAGAATTAACATCATCAAATGGTTCATACTACCCAAAGCAATTTGTAGATTCAATGCAATCCCTATTAAAGTACCAGTGACATATTTCACAGATATACAACAAACATTTCAAAAATTTATATGGAACCATAAACGACCCTGAATAGCCTCAGCAATTTTGTGAAAGAAGAACAAAGTAGGAGGGATCACAATACCTGATATCAAATTATATTATAAGACCACTGTAATCAAAACAGTCTGGTACTGGCATGAGAACAAATACATAGAACAGATCAATGGAACAGAACAGAGAGCCCAGAAATAAACCTAAGTCTCTGTGGTCAATTAATATTTGACAAAGGGGACAGTAGCGTAAAATGGAGTAAAAGTAGCCTCTTCATCAAATGGCTTTTGGAGAACTAGACAGCTACATGCAAAAAAATGAAACTTGACCACCAACTTACACCATACATGAATATAAACTCAAGATGGATAAATGACTTAAATATAAGTCGTGCTACCATAAAAGTCCTAGAGGAGAACATAAGCAGGAAAATTTCAGATATTCCACACAGCAATATTTTCACTGATATGTCTCCTACAGCAAGGGATGTAAAGAAAAGAACAAACAAGTGGGACTATATCAAATTAAAAAGTTTTTACACAGCTAAAGAAACATCAGCTAAATGAACAGGGAACCAACTGTATGGGAAAATATATTTGCCAATGATACCCTGGACAAAGGTTTCATCTCCAAAAGATACAAAGAACTCACACTGCTCCACACCAGGAAGACAAACAATTCAATTTAAAAATGGGCAAAGGACTTAAACAGACACTTCTCCAAGGAAGACATACAGACAGAACAGAGACATACGAAAGGATGCTCAGCATCACTAGCCCTTAGAGAGAAGCAAATTAAAACCACAATGAGATACCACCTCACACCAGTCAGAATGGCCATCACAAACAAATCAACAAACAACAAGTGTTGGAGAGGCTGTAGAGAAAAGGGAACCCTAGTACACTGTTGGCGGGAATGCAGACTGGTGCAGCCACTGTGAAAACAGTATGGAATTTCCTCAGAAAACTAAAAATAGAATTGCCTTTCAAGCCAGTGGTCCCACTGCTGGGACTATACCCTAAGAATCCTGAAACACCAATTCGAAAGAACCTGTGCACCCCAATGTTCATAGCAGCATTATTTACAATAGCCAAGTGCTGGAAACAGCCTAAGTGCCCATCAGTAAATGAGTGGATCCAAGAACTGTGGTACATTTACACCATGGAATTCTACGGCAGTAGAAAGAAAGAAGGAGCTCCTACCCTTCACAACAGCATGGATGGAACTGGAGAGCATTATGCTAAGTGACATAAGCCAGGTGGTGAAAGACCAATACCATATGATTTCGCCAAAAGTGGAACCTAATTAACAAAACAAACAAGTGAGCAAAATATAGCCAGAAACATGGAAATAAGGAACAAACTGACAGTGAC
>PVKM010003325.1:0-21357 GCA_004027735.1 Carollia perspicillata
CTGTAGATGACTTGCATTTTCAAGCCTCCTGCCTGACATCTGTCACCCACTGTGTTTGTGCTTAGTTCCAGTGGGCAGTGGTGGCCAGAAAGCCAGGATTAGTCAAAACAAACTCCACTAGGAAGCTTGTGGTAGTTACGGTAATGGAAGTGTTCTCCAAAGCAAGGTTCAGGTATTCTGACTGGTCAGATCAAAACTATCCTGCCAGCCTGCCTCCCGGGGGGTGGGGGTGGGGACAACCTTATCTCAGAAAACAATCTCAGTTACAAGAGCTTTTTAAGAAATGACTAAAATCCACCTGCTCCATAAAGCAAACTCTGAATGTGACCTGATCACACATGTTGATATTTCTAGAAAGCAAACATTTGCAGATTGGAGCAGGGCACTCAGCCTTCCGTTTAATCCAACAATGCCCAAAAGCTGCCCCTCTCCACCTTTTAGTCAATTTACAGAATTCACCTGTAACAGTGAGAATAAAAAAATGTAGTCACTGGCTTGCACATTTTTTCAAAAGGAAGGCAGTTTAGTTCCATAGATTTGACTTTTCAGTCCAAGAAGAGTGAAAAGAAAAAAACTCCCCTTGCCCTTTGCTTTCCATCCCTCAGGCTTTTCCCTTTTCCAACAGGCAGTGTTGTGTCTTTTCAAAATAATCTTTTAACACAAATTATGAGTCTTGGCCCATAGATATACCGCGCACATTAGCTCCGCCAGTATTTCAAAGGATGAGTCCTGTCAGACAACACTCTGCCACAAGTGTATTGATTAAATTAGCCCACATACATATTCATCACAGCAAAGAGGCTTATTGTGGAGGGGAAGATCTGAAGCAAGGCGCACACTGATAATCATGAATTGGCTTAACAATGAACAATCTTGCTATGAAAAATTCTAATTTGCCCACATTTTCAGCTCTATTGCCTGAATAATTTGCTCTCTCATGCACCCTAAGTAATTCGAGCAGGCGCTCCACACCTGCAGAGGCAGATTTCTGCCGTTGCCAGGCGCTCACAAGTGGCAGCGGGCCGTCAGGAGATGCCGCCACGAGATGCCGCCACGCAGGGGCGCTCCTTGGCCAAGGGGGCCGGGGGCTGGGCTGTCACTGCGACTCGCGTGCACTTCCACACAAGGTCTGCTCTTTACTTCCAGTTATGAACGGAACAAGAACGTGGGTCTTAACAACTCACTCATTTCTCAGGACTTACGGGGTCTGGCGCAAATAGTGCCTCTGTTTATTACCAACTCTTTTATTTACAAAATCATAAGCATGTACTTCTGTAGCATAACAATATCCCACTCAAGAACAGCATATGACATTTTAGGTGAAATGTTCAAATAAAAGCTATAAATTATTACACCCATATTATTACCCTACCAGCTACACTCAAGCAGGTGTGACTTCTGCCAGTTCCTGTATTTAGGGAGATATCGTGGTCACGAGAAAGAAGTCCATTCTCCCAAAGAATTAAAAAAATACAATAGTGTGAGTATCCATTACTTCACTTTCAGTGAGTAGTGAGCTCTTGAAAATAATTTAACAGATTTATAACAAGCAATTATATCTACAGGTATCTGTGTTTCTAATGTAAGGTATTATTACATTTACTTCAACAACCCTATGAGGTAGGTGGTGTCATCATCTTCACCGTCGTCATCTGCATTTTTTAGGTGAGAAAACAAATTCAGAGAGGCTAAATAACTTGGCCAGAGTCGAAGAGGTAGGAAAAGGTACGACCGAAATCTGGACACACTTTGTCCTTTCGTCTGGCAGAAAATTTAGGGTTACCTCCCTCCCTTGCCCCCTTCTCACCACTCTGCACTGCCAGCATCTATCCGACCCCTTCAGTAACAAACTCCAGGCGGTTGCCGCTCTTAGTGTGTAACCCTGAACAGATCCAAAGACATAAGGACTTTGGTGAAGCTTGCATACTCCTCAGAACTGATATCACGGTGTCTTTCTGGGAGTTGTTACCTGACTGGTTTAAAACTGGCAGTAATCATCAACCTTCTAGGCCATTCTTCTAGTTTTTGACCTTAAGGTGACCAATGCCAAGGTTGAACAATTTTTAAGGCTGGGAAAGTTATTTAACTTCTCTGAACCTCAGTTTCATAAGTGAAGATTCGATGATATGATGTATAAATGACACAGCACACATGTGATTATTTTATATTTACTCTCTCTCTATATATGCACATCACACAGTTCTTAGAAGTAGCTGGCGCTCAGCAAATAGTTGTTATTATTATTGTTATTGTTGATAAGAAATCCTGCCTTATAGCGAAATGAAATTCTCCTCTGCAGTCTGTAAGCTCTCTCCAAAGTGGGGATAGAGAAAAGCTGCTTATCCTCCAAACGCCACGACAGGCAGCTCATGCCGGGCGCCCCAGTGATCCTTCACAGCATCGGCGCTTAACCGTTTGCTGCCCGCAGTGCTCCGCGGCCATCAGCAGCGGATGTGTCGCCTGGAACTTGTTATGCATAACCGTGAAAAAATTAAAATTGTACGGGTCCACATAAAAAAATGAACCAATAGGACCCAAGGTCACCCTGATAATATCTTTCATCAAGCTCACTCGCACATACTTGCCTGAATTAGACTGAACAGGTCAGGGCTCCTGCTGGCTTGCTAGGTGATGGCTAAATCCTGGATATAGCCATGAGAGTATATCGCTCATAAGAGTGTCGGGTAATTTTGTGTGTCTTGCGAAAATGGTCAAGAACTACTGCTTTAAAAAATATCTTTTGCATCAATTTGTTGACAGTGTTTTATTTTTATTTTTTCTGGAGGGCTGAAAATATAGAGGACTTTTCACTTGCTAAGTTACATTTTTCTAACGTTTGAATTTTTTACAACCATCATGCATTACTTCTGTAAGCAGAAAAACCAATAAAGATTAAAAAGAAAAACCCTAAGGCATTTGATTTTATTTTCAGTAAAATGGCCTGAGTCCTTTATGGATTAGTCACTTCATTTTATCCCCAGTTTAAAACTGCTGGGGTATTAAAGGCTTCTGCAGCTGCCTGCGTGGCAGCCGGGCGTGCCTGTTGAGGCCGGATGGTGGAGAGTGGCAGAGTCCTCACCTGGTTCCCTGGAGGGGCTTGGGGAGCACCTGGTTTCTAGAATTTTGTGACCTCTCTGGGTCTAGCCACCTCCTAGTTCCAAGGACGTTGTGCCCTGCCCAATGGAGCCCGGATGAGAAGGCAAGGGCAGGGCCTGAAATCTGTCTGGCTGTGAGTCCTGTGGCTGTTAACAGCCTGGACTTAGGGAGCCTTTTTGCCTACCTTGCCCTGACGACAGCCCTATTTCAAACCATCCTTCCAGAGGTGGCGCCTTCCCTGCAGGTTGCAAAGGTGCTTGTGTGCTAGCCTGCTAGCTGTGGGCACTCCTGCTGCTGCTGCCACCGGAGGGAGGGGCACGTACTGTGGCTTCCAATGGTTTGGCACATTCTGTCATCCCGGACCCCTGGCTTGGAGTACTGCATGCACATGTTCCACAGCCCAGGCATGGTCCTCCAGGAATGTGTTCCAACTGCATACGACACAAACTAACAATCAACTCGTTCTACCATTTTGTCTACTAAATATATACTAAATATAATATTCGTATGCTTCCTTCCCTAGTCGAGTCTTTTCTTATACCGATTTTGGATTCTTTCATGACAGCACTCGAGCCTCACTGGACATCACCAAAGCAATTAGCCCCCACTTAGAAGAACCTTATGCCTTTGGTAAAGTAGTCTGGTGGTCACTTCTGGCAGCAATCATAATGCCTGATATTTGCAGAGTTCACTAAGTTTTTTTCTTCGTTAGCTTGTTTTGATTTTGGTGCTCACAACAATGCTGAAGCAGGCAGACGGGCATCATCATGCCCATTCTGCAGACGTGGAAAGTGAACTTCAGGAGGATTACATGGCCTGTGTCCAGATTTCCCAGGATCTAATTGTAAAGGCAGCCAGCCACAAAGCAGAAAGACTTGGTGGTTCTCTCCTCCTAAAGATTATCTGCTGCCTTTAGATTTATGTTATCATCTCTCTGGGAATCTCAAGAGGCAATGACACGAGAGAAAGAGCTGCAGCGAAGATGTGGAATCGGCAATCCTTTCAAGGCCATGGCCGACCCTTGACTCCCTGGGTGGCCTCAGCCAAGTCACCCCTCTACTTCTTCCAGCTATAAAATGGGAATAACTCTTACCTCCCAGGCAGGTGGTGGTAAATGAATGCTCGCAAAGCCTGAAGATGCTTTGAAGATGAAAAGACCTATATAAATGGGAAGCTTTAGGAAGCTTGGCATATCATTCTTGGCAAGGACCAGGACGCTGTGCCCTTACTACCCACAACAGGCTCTGCCACAAAGAGAATAAAGAAAAATATATAGAACTGTAATTTTCATCTGCTAGCTAGACTGACTTAAAATAAAAAAAAATGGCTAACTCCCAGAATGCCTTCCTGAGAGACGAATGCATCCAGGTGTTACGAGCTTAGTCTCCGCTTGAGAGGAACAGCGCACAAAGATGGAGAAGTCACCTCTCTGTAACAGCTGTCACAAGCCAAATCCCTGAACTTTACTTTCACCAGGGCTGCACAGTCTTGTGGGGGCGTCATGGAAGTGGCATGCTTCCCTCTTATAGACACAGTAAACATATGTGTCGTCTTCTGACACCCCGAGCCTTGGTAGTAAGTTGGTATCTGACTCAAAGGACCCTGTCAAACGGCAGCCACTAAGGAACAAAGTCCGGTGCTTGACTTTGCCCCCTCCCAAGTCCTACCCCTTGCCCGCTACTGAAAGCCACCTCTAAAAGGCTTTAACTTGATTGTGGTTTCTGATAAAAAAACTTAACAGCTTTTAAAAATAAATTTTAAATAAAACATGTTGCATATACCTGCCAAATACAGACACATAGGTGTACCTCAAATAATCAAGCAGTCAAGCATTTGCAAACTAAATCTAAAATAAGACAAAACTGGAGTTTTGGAACTCTATTTCCTTCAGTCTTTATACAATGTAAGATTTAGGTGCATAAGAGTTAAAACACTGGGCCAGACTGGCCCACATAAATTCAGAGAAAGTGGAGCTGTGTATGTAGGAAATCTCTGAAGACTAAGGACAGCAGGCACATCTTCTCATGTGGCTTTCTGTGAATATGCAGGTAGTTCTGACAATGGGAACTGGATATTAATCCTTTGTAATATGTTTCTATCCCTACTAGATTAAGCTTTCCAGAGAAACTGACTCACATTCCCTGATGCATATGTATCTTTGCTAAAAGCTAAATCCAAATGAGCACTTTTGTCCCTGGACAGGGGAATTCTGTCAAATCAAAGAGAAAACAGATTTTCGTGTAGAGGAGCAGTGGATAGCTTTGATTTTTAGAGCCAGTTTTCTCTAGAATTTTCCTACTTTGCAATCATGCACAAAATGCCTACATTGAAGGCAATGAACTATTTACCATTTTTGGTAACTACCTAGTAACCAAGTAAACCTTGAACACATTAATTGAATAGCAAGAGAAGCAGTCCCCAACACTTCACCTTACTCATCCGGTACGTCAGAAACTGAGTAAATTCTCACCCAATAGAAGATGATGCCATTAAGGTCAGCACCAGAAATCGTTTCATCTTTTTTGTTTTTCCTAATTTAACCTATTGTCTTTGTAAATAATGGAACATATTTGTTGTTGAGAATTTGTGGGTTATGTGAAATCAGGGACCGAGACAAATGTAACTGGTCATTTGGCCAACTATTCCCAGCTGGAATAAGATTCCTCTAAGATTCTAGAATTAACTGCATTTTTAAATTATATAATTCTTGAAGATCTTCTAGGACTTTGAGATGGGAAACATCTAATAAAAATCCTCTTGAGCCTCTCAGTGTGGGTTAACTGTCATTTCACATCAGCAGGAAAAAGAATTCACTTCATTTTCCTAAGTGCTTCGACTATGCTCAAGGGAAATTCCTAATAACTTCTTCTCCAACAGCAGGTGCGTGTCCCCGACATGATTCTGGATAACACTAGACAAAAAAAAAGTCATCTGACTCACAGAACTGCATCTAATCTTTTCGAGCGATCAGCCTCACTCTAGATACCAATTCCTTTTTTCCCCTTAACAAGAACAATTTTGCCACATTTAGGTTAAGTCTGCCTTTGCTCATAGTTGAGAGCAATGGGGTCAGCTCTTTGCTTTCATCATTCAAAGTCTGTTTTTCACAACAACAGAAAAGAACATCTTTAAAACCAAACCAAATCTGGAGATCTTATCTGGTTTCTGTTTAGCCAAAACATCAGAATTTTACTGCATTTTTTTGAAATAACCTTATTTTACACAATTCACCCCAAATTTTCACATCTAAGCCCAAGAGATAACCACTCCGTTTTATAGTTCTCTTATCTTCACACTTGCCTGTGTATACCTCAAGCTATACCCATACAATCTTGATACTTCAGTTTAGAAGCTTTTACTTTTTCCAATGGATACATATGATGTTATAAAAATAAACAAACCTAGTGATTCAATTATAAGTCCAGAAACAGGAAAATCTATTGACACAGAAATGGGTCTTATAACAAACAGGATATTTATTTAAATCTATCAGTTCTATGCCCTCATATGAGTTTGGTCCATTGTATGCTTAGCACACAGCATCACAGTTCACTGAATAAATCAATCAAAACATGCTGTTTGACTCAGAATACTCCTTAAAGGGACAAAGTCTCCTGCCTCGAAATTCAGCCATTGTTTGTTAATTCCAATCGTATAATTTCTTCGACCCCTTACAGTGCTAAGTGCATATATGCAGAAATCTGTCAAAATAACAAGAATCCAGGTTAAGTCATCAAAGCTTACCAGGCAAAGGAACCCATTTCTCCTTTCCATTAGCTTGGATTTTTTTTTAAGATCAGCCACTGTTCCTTGAATAGTAGATCAGAAAAATATTCCCTAACCAAAGAAATAGTCCCAAACCAAAGTTTGAATTCATGGCAAAAAACTGGAAATAACTTGTAACCTTAAACCTTGAAAATATAACTTCCAGTCAAGATGGAGGCATAGGTAAACACACTTCACCTCTTCACACAACCACAGAAAGAATTACAACTAGAACTCAAAATAAATAACCAAAACCATCAGAAAATCAGGCTGCATGGAAATCTTGACAACCACATTCATCCAGATTGGGGGGGGGTGGCGCGGAGATGGGTGGAGAGGTGGTGGCGGATTAATGGGCGGTCCTGGATAAAAATCAGGAGGGGTACATTGGGAGTGAGTGATCCCAGCCTCCAGCCAGATTGCAGAGCCCATGGTACCAGTGCCAAGAAGATAAGTCCCCATAACTTCTGGCTATAAAAACCAGTGGGGGTTGGTGTGGCAGAAGAAAGTGCCAGATTTTCAGGAGACTCTGCTTAAAGGGTCTGCATGGACTTAAAACATAACAAAGCCCACCCCCTTTGGGATTCAGTTTCAGAGCAACAGCTGGAAGGGTGCCAGTCACACAGGGCAAGTACTAAGCCAGGCAGCAGCAACGACCCCTCTCTGAACCCTCCCCGACACAGAGCCACAAAGTGGGTTGCCCTGCTGTGGTGATTACCTAAGGCTCTGCCCCACACAATTTACAGGTGCTTTTCTATAATAGTCTGCACTGCTAAGACAGGGAGTCAAAGCAGCTCTACCTAATACATGAAAACAAATACAGGGAGGCTGTCAAATTGAGGAGACAAAGAAATACGGTCCAAATGAAAGGGCAGAACAAAACCCTAGAAAAAGAACTAAATGAAACAGCGATAACCAACCTATCAGATGCAGAGTTCAAAACACTGGTGATAAGGATGCTCAAAGGATTCATTGGATATGGTAACAGTGTAAAAATGGCTCCAGAAGAAATGAAGGTTACACTAAGTGAAATAAGGAAAAATATACAAGGAACCAACAGTGGAGGGGATAAAGCCAGGATTTAAATAAAAGATTTGGAACATAAGGAAGAAATAAGCATTCAACCAGAAGTGCAAAAAGAAAAAAGAATTAAAAAAGTAAGACTAGTATAAGGTGCTTTTGGGACTTCTCCAAATGTATCAACATCTGAATCATAGGAATGACAGAAGGAAAAGAGGAAGAGCAAGAAATTAAAAACTTGTTTGAAAAACGATGAAAGAAAACTTCTCTAATTTGGTGAAAGGAATAGACATACAAGTCCAGAGAGTCCCAAGCACAGAGAGTCCCAAACAAGTTGGACCCAAAGAGGACCACACCAAAACACATCATAATTAATATGCCAGAGGATAAAGAATCTTAAAATCAGTGAGTGAAAAGCAGTTATCTACAAAGGAGTTGCTATAAAACTGTCAGCTGATTTCTCAAAAGAAACTTTTCAGACAAGAAGGAACTGGCAAGAAGTATTCAAAGTGATAAGGCAAGGTCCTACAATCTAGATTACTCTATCCACCAAAGGTATCATTCAGAATGGAAGGGCAGATAAAATGCCTCCCAGACAAGGTAAAACTAAAAGAGTTCATCATCACCATGCCATTATTATATGAAATGTTTAAGGGACTTATCTAAGAAAAAGAACATTAAACATGAACATTAAAATGACAACAAATTCACAACTATCAACAACTGAATCTAAAAATACAAACTAAACAAACAAGCAGAACAAGAACAAGAATATGGAGATCATTTGGAGGGTTATCAGCTTAGAGGGGGAATGGGGAGAATGTGGGGAAAAGATACAGGGATTAAGAAGCATAATCGGTAGGTGCAAAATAGGTGGGGGAATGTTAAGAACAGTATAGGCAACGGAGAAACCACAGAACTTATATGCAAGACCCATGGACATGAACTATAGGGGGTGATTGCTGGAGGGAATAGGGGTACTGGATAGAGGGGGGCGAAGGAGGAAAATTGGGACAACTGTATAACATAATCAGTAAAATATATTTTAACCCCCTTTGAAAATACATTCACATCCTCTGTATTAAGCCATAGAGGACTAAAATGACAACATACCCGTAGCCATAGCAACAAAGACTGAAACTGAAAACTTCTTGGTCTACAGATCATTTTAGTGGGTGAGGATTTTCGTGGGCTAAGAAAACTATCCCACAGCCCAGATCCCAACTCCATCTCTGTGCTATTTCTCACTTCACAAAGTCTCCCTAGAATTAATAGGGAGAATGGAGTTTTGAGCAAGTGACCAGGGAAGGGTCTGGTCTTTATTAAAAATCACAAGCAAATTGTTTAGACTTGCCAGAAGCAGAAGTACAGATGTTGTCCTATTAATCATTTTAAGATCTCAAAGGATTAGGTGACCAATTCCTCCTAGAAGAAAAATTCTGCTAGGTTCTCCACACACAATTTCCAGGACATAGCCAATGTCATAAAAACAAGAGATATGGCAAGTTCTAAGCTTTCAAATAAATACATCATAGATGTATTTGAGGACTGCAGTTCAGTGTGTTTGTTTTTTTTTAATCATCTCTTATAGTGCTTTTCTGAGCCAATCAGTGTAGTCAGGCAGAGGAATGACCAGACAAAAGACCCAAGGAGTTATTTCTGACACCCTCTCTAAACATGTGCTCTTTAAATTTGCTTCTGAAAGAAAATTTCATTCTAAATTATAATATAGAAGATCATCCAGAAGATGGATAGCGATATTTGCTGAAATTTGAGGCACAGTTGTTTCTACGGTCTGTGCCAAAGGGGAGAAAGCAGGAGCTAGTAGCTGGGAGGGAAAAGATAGAAAAAGGCAGCTGAGCCTTGGGGACATTAAACAGCTGGGAGCCGTGAGGAGAGGGAATGCTCTGGACCAAGCTAAGAGTTTCACAGATTTGTTTTAAGAAGGTCTGACATCTAAGCATCAATTGAGAGATGATAGCACCTGAGAAATGTCATTTTTTCCCCAACAAAAGGAAAGGTGTATCTTGGGCGTTTATCTTGAAGCTACCTATTTTCATGTAAGTCATGTACTAGAGGTGAGGCAAGAACACCACAGCCATGTAAATATATCAAAATAGGGTTTGCAACACCATCCCATTTCCAGTTTCTACTCCTACAGCCCAAGGAGCTTTTGTTTAAAAAATTATTTATTTATTTATTTTTTGAGAGAGGGGAAAAGAGGGAGAAAGAGAGGGAGAGAAACATCAATGTGGGGTTGCCTCTGACACACCCCCTATTGGGGACCTGGCCCACAACCCAGGCATGTGTGCTGACTGGGAATCGAACTGGCAACCCTTTGGTTTGCTGGCTGGCACTCAGTCCACTGAGCCAAACTACACAGGGCTAAGAAGCTTCTTTTTCCTGCTCACAAACATGTCACATGATATTCTGTGACTGCCCTGTACATACTGCTCTCAGCTGTCCAGCACTCAGCAATGTGCGTCTTCACCACTTAAGACAGCTAGAGTGAGTGAGTGTGACTTTATCATTGGAATAAGCGAATCTTTCTAATTTGCAGTAAGAGTGTACCATTCACACACTGTGGTATTTCAGTACAGCAAGGTTTTGGATTCTGTTTCACAAGTGATGGCAGCACATTTCACATCAGATAGAAACACACTCTGGCTGCTAACAGCTGCTATGGGCACATCTTACTGTCGGGGCAGGAGCTCAGAATAGCAGGTTCTTTTTAATGCCAATGGCTGCTACCATCTTAAATCATCATACACACACACACACACATCACACATTCCACATGCTCACACCTACCACACACTCCACATGCTCACACCCAGCTCCGTCCAGCTGCCAGTCCTACCACCAGTTGCTGAGAACCTGCACAAGTAGGCATCAGGGATGTGAAGAAATCACACAGAACTCATTAGACCCCTTCATCATGTTGCATTAGCTTCACTGTATATAAATTAAGGGTGAAGGTGAACATTTTTTCAAAAGGAGTTGAGTACAATCTTGAAGGTAAAGTGCCAAGGTTCAATTTGCAAGCTCTAGAGCCTGCGGTCGAATCCTTGCCCTGTCACTAACTGGTCGTGTGAACTTGAGCGGCCCTCTTTCTTAATCTGTGCCTGATCTCCTTTGCCTCTAAAATGATGCCTACCTCATTATTATACAGTGCCCAGATCCAGTGCCATGGGATCAGTGCCTACACATAGCAAATGCTCAATAATCTTAGCTATCACCATTTCATCACCATCACTGATCTTTTAAGGGTGGTGGTATTTGGCAAGGGTTGCAACTGGAGCTGAGGGAACTATTGCAAGAATGAAGAGGGACAGGTCATTCTGTTTCCTTTAGAAAAAGACATGGAGTCCCGCAGCTTTATTTCTGATGCAGAGGCCTAATATGAGAAGTAACGCTAGGCAGGTACAAAGCAAGCCTGAAAGAAACCAGTGAATATTATGTCAGCTGTCCACTTCGTAGGAAAGCCCACAGCCAGGCTGGCGTCTTGGAGAGGTGGAGGAAGAGAGAGAGATCCCTCTATGAGCTGTGTGGTGAGCCGGGTAACACCTGCATAATGAGCAACATTTACATAAAACCCGTGAGACTGTGTGACCATCTTTGTCCAGGGCTCACCTTCCCTCACCTGTTCTTAGGTATAGTGCTGTGCTAGGTAATCTTCCAGATCTGGTCCTGCTATATCGCACTGTGATTTAATGATAAGAGTGAGTTGACCTGTAATTTCCCCAATAGTAGAGACATCTTTTTATGGCAAAATCTGTCAGGTGTCATCTAGTTGGGGAAAAGTGGTGACAGAAAGTGGGAGGGAAGCTCACCTGGCAACCAATGTGTCTATTTTCATTGCATTTTGGTTTAGAAAGGGAAACACACTGAAATGTTCTGGTCAAAGTCCAGAGTCCAAGTTCTGCAGAGTACCCAGTGGAGCTAGAACACTCTGTTTCAATACACTTGCCTCCTCTTTTTTGTCTTATTTTAAAAAAATGTTTACCACTATCAATTGAAGAGCATTACGTTCAATACCACACCCCACCATTATAGAACAGACAAGGCAACATGATGCTAATATGGTACTGATGGAAAATAAAGTACTTTTCCCTTCAAATTAAACAATTTCTATCGAATGTGCTATGACACAGTTTGGTTCTCTCTCTCTCTCTGAAGGCCACTAATTATGTGTCATGGCAGGTTGCATCAGTAATGCAAAATTATTTCCCATTATTTTTTATTTCTCAAAAGAAAGCATTCTCCATCAGCAAAGTATTTTAGAACCTCAAGCTACATGGTTCCCAGCTACAACTGTCTAAGGCATTAGATGTCAAGGACCAAGTCCAAGGCCATGTCAGCGACCCTTAGGGCACAGAGAAGTAACTCCTGAGGCAGGGGATGGTGGTACCACAAAAGCAAACCAAGCAGACAAGCGCCACCCCTGTGAGATGCTGGGGAGCCAATGTCCAGAGGGGAGGCTGGAGTCAGGCCACTGCTCCAGGAGAATCAACGCAACTACTCACTATGACTTGCCCTTATTTTGCCTTCACTGTTATTCAAAGGAACCCAAAGCAGCCACTGAAAGCAATTCCAAGAAATGGAGTTCAAAAAATAAAAAAAATAAAAAAAGAATTAAGGTTTAGAAAAAATCATTTGAATAAGTATGCAGACTTCCAAACTGAAATTCTGAATGGGACAAGATTTTTTTTTGCGGGGGTGCATAACCTCAGGATGTTTGTTGAAAAAATTCAGTCACACCTCAAACACACCCATCAATAATCAAAGGAACAGCTAACACCTGTGTGGAATTATTATTCATTAAAATATCTTTAGAATATGTCACAAGAATAAGCTTGACTGGTCCTCACCCATCTCCACCCTCTAAAATAAACAAATAGTCTTTCTATGGAAGCCAAGTTCCTGTTTTTGGAATCAGCTTTTTGAGTTTGTCAATTAGACAAAATGAACTGATTACCTTACCATAAAATTGACCATTGTCAATAGCAAGTCAGGTAACTCTTACTAGAGGAATATCAGTCCATTTCAAAACGATTCTTGAGAGTGAATTCTTCTACCTACGACAGAACAATCCTTTCTCCTCTTCTGCTCCACTGAGGTGACCGACACTCAAGAGGTTCATTTCATTTGCCAATTAGACATCACAGTCCATTTTACAGCGAATCTATTACTTTCCTTTCTTTGTCAACTTTTGGACATTACTAATTAATTTCAAAGTATGTTTTCTTTGGGCATACTTTTACAAATATACTTTGAGAACCTATAGCAAAGTTCAAGGTGGTTTGCCAAAACAATGTCGTCAATAAGGCAGGGCGATCTCAGGAATAGTGACATAATTCATAATGATGTTAAAAGATCCGTGTGATTTTTACATCATGTCATGCTGGGGACTTTCCTTAAAGGGGCTCTAAGGAAGAGATCAAAATGGAGAACAGCAAACTTTGACAGTGGGGGTCAGGCTGCCTTCAGTCTCGCCTAAGTCAGGGAGGGAGTCAAGGGGCTGAGGAGAGATCTCAGTCCCAACCGAGGACACGGGTTTTCACTCCTCTCCGAACCCGACAGAGGGTGCTGTGGCATTTCCATCCCTGCTGACTCTGCCAGAACCCCCATTTTACTCAACTACAACCAAAAAAATGGAGAGAAAATTGAGAACCCCGAGGGCTAACTAACAAATGATGTATTTTACTCTTGTAGGAATTTAAATTTGAATTGTTATTTGGATTAATGTTTGGCCCGTCCGTTGAGAGAATCATGCTAGACTCGGGGAACTGAGTTACAAAGACTTCAGCAACAGGTACGAATGGTTAGTGGGCCAAGGGGTTGGATCATGAGCAGCAGATCTAACATCTAAGTGGTTTCTCCAGGAAGGCTGCCCTCACTTCTGTCCAGGGTGTTACTTTTCCCTACCTGCAGCAAGCCCAAACAAGCCCTGCCAGAAAGGCACAGGGACAAGAAAATAGGTAGCAGTTCCATATGTTCTTTAGTAACATCAAAACCTTAAAAAAATCAAACTTTAAGAAAGCCCATTTTTCATATCTCCAAACAGACCGCACTGGGAAATGAGGTGAAATATTGATAGCTCCACATGACTTCTCATGGGGAAAGCTGCAGTGTCACAAGTAACATTTCCATCGAATTCCCCCGTGTGCCCTTCCCTGCACCCCCCGTGGCTAGGTGAGGGCTGCCCAGCCCAGAAACAGGGCAGTGGGTGCTGAATGCAGTGAAAGCACCGAGCTGCCCCACGACCAGACTCTGCTGCCTCTTAGTGATTTCCGAACCGGTGGCCGAAGTCAGAATCCTCCTGTGATTACCATCAGATTATGACAACGGAAGTCACCATTCTGTGGTCCTCTTGGGTAAGAGTTTCCCTTTGGTTCTCCCTCCAGGCAGCTTCCCACACTGGCTGCCTGCTGTACAATTTTGTTAGTCAGGGCAGGAGTCATCCTGACCTAACCGGAAACGTGTATGATCAGGAGTGGGGTGACCTGGACACCGGACGCCTACTGTGTGGGAGGGGTGCTCGTGTGTTGCAGCAGAGAATGGCCTTTGAATGTCCTTTGTTTATGCTGTTGCTGTCATCTACCATTAATTTTCTGGAAGAAGAGCATTAGTGGCCAATATTTTCTTCCAATAAAATCACTGGCACCAGTCTCTACACCAAAATGATGCTTGACCTTCAAAGTGGTGATGTTGTCATTGCCACAAACTACTTTGAACCACTTCTCTGGCAACCGCGCTCAGTGTCAATGAGATGAGAAGACAACGCTGTCACTTTATAGTCTCTCTCTCTCTCTCTTTTTTTTTAAGGAAAATGGCCTGGCCTGATTTGTTCTCTTACCATTAACTGTTGGTTGTTTTCAAAAATCAAATTCACTTTTCCAGAACAATGGCCACTATGGAGCATATTAAAACATTGTCGAAGGAGTTGAAAGCAGTTCCAGAAGAGGAATTGCATATTGGGTCTTGGCAGTGACAGTGAGTGTTTTTGGCACAAATGTTCACTAGCCTCCCCAGCTGCCTGCCTTGAAGGGGCAATGTTCCTGTGGAAGCATACCTCCCGGAACATTTGTTAAAATGAAATCAGCCTCATTACCTAATAATGCAAATGACTTCGGGAGGAAACTCGGAGACTTGTATTTTATTTCTCCTTACAATGCTGTTCAATTAGAGTGGACTTCGTGGAAATTCTGATCTCATTACCATCCCTGCTGCATTCAAGTATGCTTTCTGATGTCATGCTCTGAAATAAACTAAGTTGTTTGCTACAACTACCTACACACAAATTAGAAAATTATATGACAAGGAGTTTAATACAGCCCGCAGCTGGGACACAGGTTATTACTGAAAGTAGTTGTCGGCATGGTTTCTGGTTTTGCAGTAAAAGAAGACGACTTGAAAGGACTCAGTGGTTTTGATGCTCTCCTGGAATGAAAACACTCAGTGAGTGCACGGCACTGGGCTGTCATTAACGTCAGCCATGCGCAAACACTGTCTCCATGAACACTACCGTCACTTCCCCGGCGAGACCATGACTTTCCACTCTCTGGCATTTCGGGCATGGTGCTGGTACTTTTCCAAAAGAGAATCTTTGGGCGGTCCATTCTAGGTCCTCCAACACACACAATACTTTTCAGTTAATCGGTGGCCGGAACTTGCCAAAGTCATTCAATAACCTCTGTGGGAAAATGTGTTCCTTTCTACAGGTTAATGATGAAATCCTTGAACTTTGGAAGGCGAGAAGTATCAATACTACATTTAAAGGTACTAATGTGGTGGACTGAAGTGCAGACATATCAGAGTAGCTTTTTATTGTTCCCCTTGAATTTCTTGATATGTACAGTTTAACATGATATTATTGATAAAGCAGAACAATGTCTGATATTCTTGATATGTCTGATGCTACGTAGCACCTTTTACGTACAGACTATGTCTGGTGTCTGACTATATTGTCGACAAGCAACGGAACACCATACTTCACTCCAAAGTGACGAGGACTGTGGAATGAAGCACGTTGTGTGAGGTGGAGTGAATGGCACACCATAAAACAACAGAGTTGCCCTCTACTTTCTTGCTCTGCAATCAAGAGAAGAAAAGAAAGCTATTTTCTTATGTAGGGAGTGTTAGGAAGTGGTATTCACTACCATATCACTAGGGTATTTTGTTGTTCTTGTTATTTTCCTCCCCCCACCATTCATGGCCCATGCATTAATTTAAGAAACAAACAAGGCCTCCGGGAATAGGCTAACTATAAAGCAGCATTTGCCGCACTCTTTGGTTTCAAACACTCTAAAAGCAAGATACCGAATTTTGGATGAGAAAGTGTTTTGCAATTTCCCAAGGTATCACATATCTGTCATACTCACTACAGTGACAGTATGCCATTTTTAACATCACATTTTACTGCAATGATTTTCAAATGTCCACGGTGAATTCTCACAAAGAGGTCACCTGAGTGTTGGGGAGGGTGGGGCATCTGGTTATACTCTCATGTAATCTTTTTATTTCACTCATTTTCTATCTTTAAAATTATAAATTCAAACCGCAATGTCATTTTTTCATCCTTGTCTATCTCATTTTTAATCTAAAAAACCAAAAAATAAAATTATATATCATTATCTGTATTGTGAAATACCCACTAATAGGACTCCAAGGGTACACACATCTTGCTTTATATGGTGTCTGATTATTTCCCAGCCATCAGTCAAATCACAAGGACAATGCAGCTCATTTTTAAAACAAAATATAAGTGATTTTTAAAAACAAAATGGCCAAAGTACAAATTGTTTATAATTGAGCTGCTTTTGACCTAGTAAAAAATATAGGAGAGGAACACCTAAGACTAGAATGCTGGATGGGAATTTTAATGTTTTAAGTTGTTCATACTTAACCCCAAACACATTCGTTTCAGAAAATAATGTTTAAAGCCATAAAATTTATGATCTAGGTATCAATAATTTCCCCCTTTAGTGTTCACCAAAAATATTTTAAAAAACCTTTTCTATAAAATCATATCTGGAAAATATCAATAGAAATGATATTTCAATTATCAGTCTTTCTCCTTTGGACATTAAAGGGGTTAAAGCTATTGTCAGTATACAATAAGCTTTCACTGGAAAAAATTAATCTTTGTTGATGTTTTTTTTCCCTCAAGGACAGTCAGAAAAAAAGTGGAAATAGATATCTACATCTGTATCTATCTACAGTGACTTGCAAAGGAGATGAAGGGGTCTAATAACGCTACCTTAATTTTGAAAGAGAAGCTCAAGCAATGAATGGCTGAATTCACACCTCAAACTACACCAAATACAGGCTTACAAAAATAAGTTTTCGTTTATGTGAAATATTTACCACAATTACAGAAAACAAAAGGAGCATTTTGCAGAACCATTGCTAGTTTGCTGCTCATTCTGCTCATTTAGATTGTGTAGGAGATTCATTGTGTGGACCACTTGTTCTTCATCACACTAAGGCAACACCTTTAGAAGCAGACAAGACAGCTATGCATAAGCAGTCTCTTTTCATCTTTTAGATTTCTGCAAGGAGATTTCACAGGATTCCATAAGTGAAGTCAATTACGTGGTAACTATAGCTCCGCAGGGAATACAAAACACATTAATATACTCATGTAGAGGAGATCCATGCATATTTATCTTCAGCATTTGGAACGACTGGAGAGAGGGATTCAGTGCCCTTGCCTGTTGTCTAGATAATCTCATGCCTTTTAAGCAAACGGAAATGTATAGTTCATAATGGCTTTACCACCCTGACCTCAATATGGAGTAAAATGACAGATAACAAGGAAATAGAAGGTGGTCACTTACACAAGAAAATGATTTTGATGCTTTGGCTTATTCTGGTCTCTGCTTAGTTACCACATCCTTGTCAGCAGATGTGGCTGACAGTTAAAACCTGCTAGGTCTAAGGTTTAAGATATTAACATAATTTGGGTATATGAAGAGTCATCTTTTCATTTCATAAATAATCTCAGTAAGAGTCCGTTGCCCATACTAATTCTCCCCAGGAAGGGAAGTTGAAAGACCTCGAATAATTTCTCCTACTGCCTTGCAATGATGTCTTGCTGGTCTCCTTCCTCGTCAGAAACTCCTTCTCTGGGTTAGACAATCATAGTTTTTGTTTTGTTTAGTATGCTCTTAAGAACTAAATGGAACCTTTCAAGTACAGAATTTCAGGCCTGTAAGACCTCTGGAATGACCCAGTCAAGGCCGCTTACTTTTTAGCCAAGGCAACTGAAGCGTTGAAAGGTACGGTGACTGTCCTGAGACTACCTATCTGGGGTGAAATCCAGAGTGGCCACCACCACACCTGCTCACTCTCCTGCCATCTTTCCAACTAGGATTATAGTAACTCTCCCATTTCACAGATGCAAAAACAGAACCGGTGTCAACAGAACAGAAATCTCTCACTTGGGAGGAGTGGGCAGAGGTCAGTTCATCAGAGTGACTAGTTGAGGCCTTGGCAGCTGCAGGGGGGTGGGTGAGCTGACCCTGGGGACAGGAAATGGGATAGCTCACTGGTCACGGTAGTCGTGGTAAGAGGCCGTAAGCTGTGGCACCTCAGACATATCTAGAGATACAGAAGCTTTACTTGCTTCTTAAAGTCACCCTCATTATTTGTCTCAGGGTCTACAGGAAATCAAAAACCAGAGACATTCTTAGTCCTCTCTTCCCAAGTCATCTGCTATTTTAACACCTGGATTCATTTCTCATTCCCTGGAATGCTATGTAACTATTAGCCATCTCCACATGTTTAAAATGGAAAGTGTGCAAAGCAGGGGCCTGTCTTTCCTTCTCATCCTATATTCTCAAGCCCCAACTCAGTGCCTGACACACGGCATGTACTCCAAAGGAATGCATAAATTAGGGAATCCTATCACCTGCTTCCAGCATGTGCTAATCCCTATACCTCTAGAGGGAATGAAAGGGTTGTTAAAGCTATCCTAGATACCACTAAGCATTTTTTTTTCTAGCATGGAAACTCTATGGCAAGAACCAAAACAACACAAAGGATTCCCAATTTATCATAAAATGAAACAAATAAGAAAAAAATCAATGGGGGCAACTATTCTTTTCTGCAGGTTCTACATTTACTAGAACCTGCAACCCAAACACACCAAAGAAATCTACAAGATTGGGGGCCAAAAAAGGCCATGGGAGCTGGAAGTGGGGGGAAGGGGACTCCCACAGAAAGGAAGGTAGAAACTACTCTTCTGATGTCAAGGGCTGATCCATAAGTGGTCCGCACATGGATGCCCCGTGTGCACTGTTAGATGTCCAGGGGTAGCTTTACAGATAGACAGACGGGAGCCTCAATGCTAAGTTGGCCACTATTAGCTCAGAGATCACGGGCAAGTTATTTCACCTCTCCGGTCCGCTATTTTCCGATCTGTACCATGGAGACAAGAGCAACCACTTCACAGGGTTGTTATGAAGCTCCAATGCAAGAATGCATCTAAGCAAGCAGATCAGTGCTTGGCACACAATGGTAGCCACTATTACGGTTATTATGTGAGCTGTTGGTATTTTTATTTGCTCTCAGATAATACTCAATAATCAAAGCTAATCTCCATCTGCTTTTCTGAACCAGGAATTACTGCTTTATCTTGGGATTATTGTAAGACCAAGGTAGCAAGTGGGTTTCAGCTCATTTTCCAAGTCAGATGGGTTTCTAGTGGATGCTCAGGATGCTGGTCGAGACACACTGTGCTGCAACTGATTGAGACGTCTGCCAAGGGCGTGGGGCCAGGCTCTCTGGGTCTAACACTAGCATTGGTAAGTCTCTTCTAGGGTCACAGAGACTAACCGCTATGTTAATATTATATAGCAAAGCATAAAGAAATGGACAGAATGGGCTACGAGTTAAGTGGTTTGGGTTCTAATCCTAGCTCTGGAGCTAACTGGCTAAATGATTTGATTCAGTCACTTCTCCATAAAGTGACTTCCTATTCGAACCCTGTGATTTGCCAATATCGATTTTGAAAATGTCAGATATACATATGGCAGAGTCTGGCCTACAGAAGTCCTTGATGGTTATTTAAGATCATTCGGAAGGAAAGTAAAAGTCCAAGACTATCATATAGAAGTGTAATGCTTAAATGTTTCCTGTCCTCATTCAAAAGTTTGACTCTTCCTACCCATGAAGAGTAATTTTTGAAAGAAGAAAAAAGATTACAATATTTTTGGCACTAAAAAATAATCAGCTAATGCTGAGGGATGCTCCAAGAAAGACAAGGCTGTTGAGAATATGGCAGCCCTTTAATAACCGAGGCACCATTTAAAAATAGCTGGAATTAATTACAGAGCTAATGACCCATTGAAAGGCTTATTTAAATACCACAGCCAGCACTGAACAATCATGGAAAATATGGCTTAAAAGGGTTTTAGAGAGCAGAAACCAGGAACAGCAGTTGAAACAAAAACCACATTATCCTAGAACACTAGCTACTTTGGTGAGGAACATTCAGGATGTGAGAACCTCAGGGGAGTTCTCCTACTGGGTAAGAGAAGCCACTAGGATCAACAAAAAGACAAGAAGATGACACACACGGTCACAGTCACCTGCCTGGAAAAGAAGGGCCTCTATTCAGCATTCACCCGAGAGGAGAGCCCTTCACAAACAGCTCCCCCCACCACCCAGGCTTCCTTTCCCCCCCTCCCACCCTGTTTTTCCGACGCACCTACCCATTTCTAATGCGCCATAGGCTAAAATGAGAATTTCCACAGAGAGGAAAATATGTGTTTTAATAAGTCTCTGCGGCTATTTTCGAGCGGCATTATCTCCATGAGCTTCCTGTGTCTCGGTCCTCTGTGCCTCACAGCCACACCATCATAAGCCAAAGAGGAGGTGATAACCTGCTTTGGAGTGTCCTACTTGCCAGGCAAAAGTGACGCCACTGCAGTTCTTAGCTTCTCTCTGTACCAGAAAGGCCTTTCTGTACATCAGTATCCTGGGAGTACACCGGGTGGCCGGAGCTGGAACCGTTTCATTACTTCATTCATGCCCATTTATTAAACGCATTACTCTCACCCTTATTTGCTCTGCAGCCCAGACGGGCCTTGTAGTTGCCTTGCTAAGTTAAAAATGTAATGGAATCAAAAGGTTCCAAAGCCTTTGAGCTCTCAACGTGGGGGTGTGGGGGTGGGAGCGAGGCACTCTTGACGTATATTGGTTTCAAGGAGCAAATATAAATTTGAGTATAAATTGCTGCTCACAATAATGCGTTTAAACCAGCAATTATTTATACTGTACTACTCGAGAAACCCTATAATTATTCTGAAAGCGCTTGCCAATGTCTACCCTGTTTCATAATTGCCAACACAGCCTTGTTCAAAAGAATTAGTGGCTATGTTAAAATTCTGTTTGGTGTTACGTTACTGTTTGAAATGAGAAGTGATTGCGCCATGTTGCGATAGTCAAGCCGAATGAGGCCAATAAAGG